>JAAEAF010014379.1:0-234257 GCA_011037195.1 Triatoma infestans | reverse complement strand
GTAATTTCGCGCAAAGGATATTATATGTTGCATGCAGTTACTTGCGGAATAGCGACTCCACGGTTGTTTGCCACAGCTTAATACTTCATGCACTTCGTCAGAACAGTGCACAGTACACTTAAACTACATACACTATAATACCCTTTACAGACAAAGACAAACACAGTACACAAACTAGGGGTCTCCGTCCTAGTTAATTGGCGTAATCCAAAAGGAGGGAGGTAACACGCTAACCTAGCAACGCTAAGGTTCTGACTTCGAATCCAACATGCTGCCCTTAGATTTTTTCTTCCCAGGAGCCTCTTCATTTCACAGATCGGTGAAGGGCAGTGCTATCTGTAGATAGAGAACACTGCAACGGAGACCGGACTGAGAAGGCCCGGGAGGGCACAATAGATATTTCAAGTCGCATTGCAATAATCCCCCAATAATAATGTAATCTAATCTACGACTTTAATTAACAATTTACGTCAAATTTGGGATTTTAAGTTTCCCTTATCGTTACACATAAACATAGGAAACCGTACTTTTATGATTCTTAGGGTTTTACTCCTAAGAAAGATTCTTAGGACTGGACAGTAGATCACGAGACAGTCCCTACTATAATGGATGTGATAAGGAGAGACAAGTTATTTGAGAATGGATTTTAGAGAAATAAACTAGATGATATGCTGAACACTGTATAATGAATAGCACACACAAACTGCAAGACATTTACCAATATATTAGAAGTTAGGTACCGAGAGAAATATAAAGAGACAGACTGGCAGAGTAATAAGAAGGTAGATAAGTTGCTGACAGGATGTACTGTTCTAAAATATCCTAACTGTACTACTGTCGCTCTATTTATAGGAATCGAACTATCCATCCCTTCCTAGTCTGGCCCAGCTGGGGAGTAACTAATTTTTGATTCATTCAATGTATGCTTCTCCGCTCTTCGGATCCTATGAATTATTAATGATTCGTATCCCATTATACAATAAAAAAAAAAATTTGAAATGACTGTTCTGATTTAAGCGTAACATAGTAGAATCTAAAACATCGGTAAACAATTTTACTCCGGGGATTTGAAGATTAAAGAAAATCTCTGAAGCTGTTTTGCTGAGAAAAATCCCGAAACTCTGAGGAAACCAGTCAGTAAAGTCATAGTTATGGGGGTTACTGATTTTATAAAAATTCGGAATTTCAGCCATGTTTGAATAGAAATTATATTATTATAGATGACATGTTAATAATATCATACTTAAAAGAAGAATATAACTCAATCAATATGGTGGTTGGATCGTTTTAGGAACATTTAAAAAATCTTTTTCCCTTTAAAATATTTTTGAATATAAATAGTTGGTGTGGCAAAGTTTAAAGTAACTTTTTTTTTGGTTGACAGTTTTCTACAGAAATCCTTCGATCAATACCCCCACCCAAGGAACATAAAAACAACAACATCCGAAGGACATATAGACAGACTAATCTTTAATTCTTTTTTTTTTTTTTTTTTGAACGCAGATAACCTCAGAATATGGGTTTCCGGTGAAAACACAAATTCGAAAGTCTTACACACGATCGCGCTCGATACTTTCTTATAGTACTGCAAGAGGGAGATAATAAAAAAAAAAAAAAAAAAAAAAAATGAAACGAGTATATAATTCTAGAAAGGTCACAGTTTATAAATTTTTTTTTTAAGTAAAAAAAAATTCTCATTAACAATAATTTTTCCTTTTTTTAATAGTGATATAAAATAGAAAAATAAAAATAAAAAAAACATAAAAATTTAGTTATTTATTGTAAAAAAAGACAAGACAAAGTTTAAAAAACTATTCAACATTATTTGATTGGAAGTAGGACAGTGAGGTAGGTATTGTGAAAGTAAGACCGACCAGTTGAAGACGTAACATCAAGTTGTCTCTCGCATATAAATTGAAACTTTCGGTTAAATAATACTAACAAAATTATAAAATATAAATAAGTATATGTTTTGATTTTTTTTTTTTTTTTTTAAATAGTGGAACTTAATAATTTATATTTTTTTGAATTGGGTTATTTCATAAATACGTAATAATAAGAAAATAATGCAATTTATTAAAAATGAATATTCCATATTTTTTCTTAATTTATCGATTCGATTTTTTTTTTTATTGAATAATAAAATTGTCATTAAATTATGAAACCAGGGAATTTTTAATGTTTAATGTTTTAAAAATTTTTTTTTTTACATAATTTTACTTCGTAGATTTCCCCAAAGCTGTGTAGATAAGTTTGGCCATTGAGAGTTTAATACAATACGACTTATTTTTCTCACAAAACAAATGTTAGATCGAAAATCAAACTCGAAAATTCTATTCAACTTTTTTTTTTTACATTGAAATAAAACTATAATCTTATTCTTTTTATCGGCGTTTTAACAAAAAAAATGATTGCCTTCTTCAGGTTTTAAAAATTGAACTGTAACATCAGTGTAAAAGAATGACAAATGTTATAATATTTATTATACTAAATTTAACGAAATTCTTCGAAAACTGAAAAAAAAAACCGTTCAGTAAAAGCGCACTTCCGGTTTACTAATTTTCTTAAAACTTGGAATTTTGTTTGGTTGATAGAATTGTATAATCAACTATGATAGCACTTTAGAGAAAAACATAACCCCATCCCTCCCCTAAAAGTGCCCTTAAGTGAATTTTCCCAGAGAAATGTTTTAAATAAAAGTTGTAGGTCTTTGTATATGTAGTTGATTTACCAAGTTTAAAGAAAATCGTCGGAGCCATTTTTGAGAAAATCACGAAAAAGTGAAAAAAATCATTTACTAAAGTGTTAAAATAAACGCACTTCCGGTTATCCGATTTTTTTCAAATTCGGAATTTCAACAACATATTCAATTCTAATTAACATTATTTAGATGACTGAATTGTCTAATAAACAGAAACAGCACTTTAGATGAAAACCTAACCCCACCCTTCCCCCAGAAGTGCCCTTAAATGAATTTTCCCAGGGAAATGTTTTAAATAAAAGTTGTAGCTCTTTGTATATGTAGATGATATACCAAGTTTAAAGAAAATCGTCGGAGCCATTTTTGAGAAAATCGCAAAAACAAAAAAAAAAAAAAAAAACTAGTAAAGTGGTACTTCCGGTTGAGGAATTTTGACAGATAACGTACTGTCAGATCCCATGGTGATATCTACAAGTGATATCAAGTTTCAACTTTCTACGATTTTTCGTTTTTGAGCTATGCTGTTCACATACACACACACACACACACATATGCAGACCATTTTCTTAAAACCACATTTTTTAGACTCAGGGGACTTCAAAATGGATATTTCCGGTGAAAACTCGATACCGAAAATTTGACATGATTACAATACATCCTCTTACTATAGGAGTAAGAGAAAGTAAAAATAAAAATAAAAATCCTCGGATATAACAATAAGAATTTATTATTTATTTTTTTTGAAAGCCGATATAATTTATTTTTTAAAAAATAGATAGCAAAAATTATTTCGTAAAAGTTAAGAAAACTGACAAAAAATTCGTAAATTGGAAATGATAATGATTAAATCGTGATCAGTATTAACGTATGGGAATAAAAAAAAAAAATTGAACGAATTATCAATTTAAAAAATAATTATAATAAT
This sequence comes from Triatoma infestans, assembly GCA_011037195.1. Lineage (NCBI taxonomy): Eukaryota > Metazoa > Arthropoda > Insecta > Hemiptera > Reduviidae > Triatoma > Triatoma infestans. The sequence continues at coordinate 230,631 of JAAEAF010014379.1, read as the reverse complement.
AATCGGTGGGGATCTCAAAATTCTGCGCACATAACTTTCTCTAATTGTGATTGTCAAATTTAAATTAATTTTTTATTATTATTATTATTATTATTATTATTATTTTAACTTGGAAGTTTGGCAATGTGTATTTTAAAATTGTCATTCATGTTACAAAGAAGTTGTGAAACTAAGCGACGACGGCATACATACATATTTAAATAACAATTTGGTGGGACAGCTTAATCCAGAACATACTGAAATAAACTTTCTAATAACGTTTTAAGTTTAATTAATCTACTAAGTTTCGAGAAAGATCCGCTGGTTTCTTTTTAGAGAAAATAAAACGATCATAAAAGTTTGCAATATTGATTTTTTTTTCAAACACGGTATTATGGGGGTTCCAAAAAAATTTAATAATTCTCATTAAACATTAAATAGATATTAAAATCCGTTTATTATATTGAAATAGCATTTTGAAGGGGGGAAAACTTTCAACGTCATATTTACACCCTAACTAGAACTAAATTTTATTTCCAAGAACATTGTTTCAAATGATAGATGATAAATGACCAACCACTTCCGGTTCTGGCGGTTTAAAGAAAGTCAAAACTTTTCTATCGAATTCTTTGATTATACACCTAAATGGAATTCAAGTTTTAAACTTTCTACGATTTTTCTGCTTTATTTTATTAGGTTTATTGCTCACATAATAAAAACGAATATATTCTTAACATATTATGTATACTACTTTTTCATACTTTTCATACTTAATATGTATTTCGAGAGAAAACTCACTTTTCAAACAAAAAAATCTATCTACAAATCACTTTACACAATAAAAGAAAGTATGCAAATAAAAAAAAAAAAATGAAAGATTGTGAAAGCTAATAATTAGGTCAAATTTAATCATTATTGGAAACTTTTCGAGAAAAAAATCGCGAAAAACTGAAAAAAATAATAAAAAATAAAAAATAGGAAAAAAAAAAATTCCTTGAGGTAAGTATTGTTTCGATTTATAGATTTTTTTTTGACCGGAAATGAATCGAGATTTTTAATTTTTTTTTTTTTTTTTTTAATCGAGAAAATAGAATCAGATTTAAATTGTATAAGTTTTTTAAATGAATGAATTTTTTGGAATATATTAAAAGACGTAGTACATCCACTTACATACGATAGTTAAAGTATAATTAACTTCCTTAGAATCTTCGATCTCCTGAACTTCAGAAATTTCTGTAATACTTTTTTTTTTTACAATTTTATAAAAGTAATTATTTAAAGAATTTTGTTAAAAAAAAAAAAAAATGAAAAAACTTATTTTTAAAAAAAATCATAATATACTAACCTTTGCTGATTTTTTGTATTAAAGTCTGTATAGAATTCTTTAAACATTCATCAAGGCTATGCTGTGGCTGGGATCTTCTACAAATTTCCGCATATTGTGCTGTACGGAATAAAATAAATAAATAAAAAAATGATTAAATTTAATAAAAAAAATTGTTTTATGAATAATTTCAAAAAATAAAAAAAAATTATATATATATCTATAGATATACAAAACGTACGTATTTCTACTCCATTTCTAAGTACAGCTGCACGAGAAATAATTGCGAACGAGGTCAAAAGGAGAAACACTTTTACATCCATGATGTATTGAGTTGAACAAAGACACTTCTAAACTCTTATGCTTTATACTGAATCCCACTCTTGTTTTTATTTAACCCTTCCACCTGCGCATTTATTTATTTATTTATTTTATACTTTATTTTAATTTTTAACGTTAGCGAAAACATTTTTTTTTTTAAGTGTAAGTTTAATTATTCTGTTGCATTATTTATTTATACAAAAAATTATAATTATTTTACTTTTATACGGTAAAGGATGATTTGTGATTTAGATAACAAAGAAAAAAAAAAAAACAAAATTAAAGATATTAATAGCTTTGCAATAGCTTAGTCACTCACAGAGCCAATTATCAAATATCTCACCACCTTCCAGGCGGAAGGAATTTCACGAAGTCAGTAGGTATTTCTATTTCAGTCTTGAAAGAAATGATTAAAAAAAAAAATCAGGAGATTTTGAATTAATGAGTGTGGCTAGTGAGCCCTTTAATTACAATAAATGTAATTAATAAAATTAAGAACAATAAAGCCCCTCTTCATTTCCTACAATAAGGAGTTGGTACAAAAAATAAAGAAAATAAACTTAATTAAATATGGACGCTGCTTACATTAATTCACGTTCTTATTTTTAAGCTACTTATATATAAAAAATGCATAAAAGCTTACTTATTTTGTTGACATCATTATGAACCAAAGCAAAATAGTTCCTCAGATAGTTATTTCTTTGACTAAATAAACATTGGGCAGGAAAATAAGCAATGTGCTACCGTGTCCATCTCACCCCTGAAACAAACTGGACAGGGATAGATGGTCCGAGGACACACATGCTTACTGCCTTCAATATCTGATGAGGTCTTCTTTTTATATATGCCAAACGTAATTGGGCCACCTGTCTTATTTTTTTTTTATATTCACATTGAAATATAAATATTCTTGTTTTATTCCAAATGTACAAATATTACGGTAATACAAGTTGTATGTGCCATTACAAACAGAGTCAATATCCTTACTAATTAAATTATTTTTAAAAGTAGTTAACAAATCTTTATGCTTAATTTTAATAATATCAACATTTCTATACTGGTACAAACTTTCCTCTCCTATTATCGTCAAATAGTACCTCAACTCGGAGAACCAGTTCAAAGGAATATTTACTGTAGAAGCCTTTTAAAGCATATTTTGGGGAGTTTATCTATGGACATCCCTAGCAAACTAATCCACCATCCTAATATTTTTTTAATAATTTTAAATTAAGTGTGAGACCTGAACAACTCTAGCCTTATGTAAGGTATTCGGAGTATGAAGAGGTAAGCTCAATAACAATTTGAAAAAGTTAATTTAACCTCGTTCAACCTGAGTTAAACATTGTGAACCTCAAAATTCGGCCATATAAAGTAGATTAGTTTGCGATATAGCGTCAAACAATGAAACTTTTGAACTCCAAGAATCTGATTCGCAGGATTTTAACAAATTTAACACAGAGGAGTTGACAGCAGAACATTTCGTAAGAAAATAATTACCAGCAGATGATAAACATCCAGATGACGAAAATGGGACGCCCAAATAAATAAACTTATTGTTTGTTTCAATGATTTTATCATCATAATAAAAATTTTTAATTTTACTAAGTCTGTCCCCTTTTTGAAATGGGATTATTACTGTTTTTTTTTTTTTTGGAATTTACCATTAAGTCATTATCTTTGCAATAATCCCTGAGCAAGTTCAATTTGAATTGCGCATCCCTCCATGAAGGTACCAACAGCACGATGTCGACAGCATGCATTAACATTAATACGTCTACACTATTGCATATATTAATTCCCTCAGCTTTTCTTTCATGAAAAAAGTCCAAAATATCTATACCTATAATGACAATAGTAAAGGACTCAAAACTTCTCCTTGCAATACACCCTATATTACTTTAATCTCTTTAGAAAATTTTAAACCATTAGAAATTCTTATTGAGGCGGATACATAGATATTTTTGATTATGCGAACTAATTTAACACTGATTCCCATCTGATTAGTTTCATCCATAATTTCGAGTGACTAACGGAATCAGACGCACGCTTGAAATCTATTAATATGCCTAATATTTTCCTTCTCTTAAGCCTTAAGTTTATATTAATAACAGAGGACATTGTAAAAATACAGTCTCTGCATCCCCATACCTTTTCTGAATCTCATTTGCTCCCTTGACAACAGACGTCTTTTGTAGATCCATCTCGTTAGTATTGTATTTATGATATTTGTAAATATCCTAATTACAGAATTACATAAAGCGATTCCGTGATAATTATATGGATCTGACCGATCACCTTTTTTTATGCAATAGCATCATTTTGATACAGGACCAAGCTTTGGGAATTTGCTCATTAAACCAGATTTTATTTAGCATATTCAATAAATAGTTCAGCATTTTGAAAATTTCATTTGGGATCAAATCAAAACCGGAGGGCAGTTATTTTTACTATTGTTTATACTCTCTAACAACTTTATTGTTATTTCGCTATTTAACTCTGGAGTTGGAACTTTTGAAGTTTAAAAGTACTTATGAATAAAGAGTCGTCATAGGGTGCAACCGGTAACATCTGCTGGTAAAAATTTTCTCACTGTTCAATACTTAGCTTAATATTACAAACTTTCTTCTTACGAAATTTCGTAATTGCTCCCTAGAATTCAGAAGAATTATGTACATTTCTAATTGCCAAAGTTAAATTATCATATCTTATTATAAAATTACCTTAGAATTTTTAATTACTTTTTTAGATTCCAGAAACCTATTTTAGATATTCCGCGCTGAAAAAATTTTTATAGCAGAGTTTTAAAAACTTATTCATATTCTGAAAAAAATCAATAGAACATGCGCGGCAGAGTATAGTTTTTTTAATTTACTGATAAATTTGTTAGCGAGGCCCAGATTAAAGAGCTTTAATATTAATAGTTTATGATCATCGGAGTCAAATGCAGTCTTCAAATCGACAAAAAAAAACAGTAAATTTTCTTTATATTCTGTGATAGCTTAATATTAAGATTAGTGAAAATGAAGATATTGATAGATTGCTGAGAACCCTGCCTGAATCCCGCCTGGAACTCACTTAATATTGTAACGCAGCCGGTGGTGCCATCTACGAGAGAGAGTAGGAACCTCAAGTTCTCTTAGTGGCCGCTAGGAAGAGCTGGCGAATAGTTCTTTCTGGAATAATTGAGATGATTCTAGAAGGTTGTCCACCGGTATAAACAGAAGGACCATAGAGAGTTAAGAGAGTTTTCCAGTTACAAACGAAGTCACTAGTTTGTGAAAACTGTATAAAAAGTGAACAAAGTGAACTTTTGTAGCTTAAACTGTGAAGTAATAATTATTAAGTGTTGTATTTTGTAATTTATTGTGTATAACAATAAATTGGTGTTTTCTTTATTGAAGTTTAGAGTATTTTATCTATACGAACCCACTTATAACTAGTTGCAGTAGCTATTTTAGTTGTAAAAACGTTACAATATATTATTCTTCTACATAGAAGAAGGAGGATTAAAAAACCAGTAAATATTTTGACCCAAACAAGAGATTCCCCTATAATTGGTGACATCATTTATATCGCCATTTTTTGTATAAAGGAAATATTATTGACATACTTAATGATATCAAATACATTTCCTTCATCATAAACATAATTAAAAAGAGCTGAATTATATGCTGACTTAGCTAATGTTAACTTCGTGCTTGTTAAAGATTTCTGTTTTCAAGTGTTATAATTAATGCTGTAATTTTACGATTTTTCGCTTAGATTAAGGAATGTCTGTTACTTGTACGAAATTTGAATGATTTCTATCCAGCGGTTGTGCTGATATTAAAACAAGAATAATTAGTCAAGGTCATTTGTACTGTAGATAATACGTGCTTTAGTAATAATTGATCGGTGTTTGTTAGATATCTGTAAATATTTGGAAGATTCTTACAACTGTACAATTGAAGAGGCGTGTCTACTACAGTTATAATAATGGGAGAAAATATTTCTGTTTCTCTCGACTTCGTTTCTCTCGCTGAACGTACGTTATATATTATATATATTGCCATAGTTTTCATTTAAATTGGATTATTAAGAATTTGGAAGAGGATTTATAATTATAGCTAAATTAATTATTTTATATTCTACTTCTCATTAAATATGGCAAATAAAAATACTTCTAATGGAGACACTGATAAAAGTATCGGGGTTAAGACTGACGAGCTTATTAATACTTTTCTGAATAAGATTGGAGTATTCATTCCGATATCCGTTCTATTAAATGTGAAATGGCAAGTCTAAGCGCATCGCAGGAACGTTTGAAATTACGTAGGAAACGACAAGATTATGAAGGAGAATAAAGAACTTAAAAAATGCTCTTTCTTTCTTGAATCAAACCAGGCAAGTGAATATGCAGTATATGAGATACAATGGGATCATTATATATAACTTACCTCTATCTCCAGATGAAAATATTTTAGCATTTACTACCGTATAAAGAAAATATATCTTTGATTACTATCGATTAATACAAAGAAATACTAAATTCAGTTTCCTTCCATTATTGTGAAGTTATGTCGAATATAGAGGGTGTCCCAAGGTATATGGATAACGACTTTTTCTCGAAAACTAAGATAGCTAGAAGAAAACTAAAAAATACATGTCCCCGTAGTTTTTTGTTAGAAATCCAAATTTAATTTGCAAATTTGTTTTGGTGCTTCGAGAAGCGAGATACAGGCACCAACTTCATTTTTTCAAATGGGGAGGTAGGTGTGATTTTTATTTAAGAAATAGATTCCTCTATTTTTTGTAAGAAAAATTTACTTGAACGGTTTTTTTCTTTGAGCGATATTTCACAAGTTATGAATGAAAACATGATTCCTAGAAGAAAAGTACTATTTTATTATAAATTTTACTCCTCATTAATTACAGATCTTGATCGAACTGGCTCCTACCATTAGAGATGCATACACATGCTTTTTCCTGCCAACTGTACCTTACGACCAAAGAAATACATCTCTAATAGTGGAGGCCAGTTCGAGCAAGATCTGTAATTAATGAGGAGTAAAATTTATAATAAAATAGTACTTTTCTTCTTATTCAATCAAAAAACCGTTATAATATATCATTTGAAATTTCTTATAGGAATCATGTTTTCATTCATAACTTGTAAAATAATCGCTCAAAGAAAAAAATCCGTTCAAGTAAATTTTTCTTACAAAAAATAGAGGAATCTATTTCTTAAATAAAAACCACACCTCCCCATTTGAAAAAATGAAGTTGGTGCTTGTATCTCGCTTCTCGAAGCACCAAAACAAATTTGCAAATTAAATTTGGATTTCTAACAAAAAACTACGGGGGTCACGTATTTTTTAGTTGTTTTTTTCTAGCTATCTTAGTTTTCGAGAAAAAGTTGTTATCCATATACCATGGGACACCCTGTATATAAGCGTGAATTATTGAAGCAAAAAAAAAAAAAAAATGAAGGTTATCTTTAAACCGAAATTATTCGGATTTACTAATTCCAAACAGATTTATATCAATGAGCTGATGTCGCCATTCTATGTTAAAAGTTTTTAAAGCAGCAAAACATTATCAGAGAGAACAGGAACTAAAATATGTTTGGCTTATAAATAACCTCATTAAAGTAAGGAAATCAGACGAAGGTCCAATCAAAATAGTTGAGTATTTACAAGACCTTGAAGAGTTTACCTAACCTGTGAGGAAGATGGAGAAGAGCTGCACAATATCTGAGGATGATGATGATAATGAATATGCCGATTCCGATGGTTCAACGAAGGTTTTTTAAGACTCCTGTTAGAAGAAGTACATCTAAGATAAGAAAAGTAATAGATCGTAATAGATCCTTGGATCGTTTTTTTAACTGCTCTGCCTCAGAAATCTGCCCCAATAGAAAAGTAGCGAAATCTGTTAATGTGCGCCGGGCTGCATTTAAGTATACAAAATCTGTGGAGCAATTTCTTAGTTTTGGTTATTGGAACGTAAATGTTTTAGTTCTTTATCTTATTTATCTGATAATGAAATTTTTCAGTTAAAAAATATTGATGTTTTGTGTTTTTCCGAAACATGGTTAAATTCTGTGAATAGTATTATTTTTCCAAGTTTTTTTAAATAATTACGATTATTATTTTGTGAACGCTGTCAAAGTGTTCACAAAAAAGGACGAGCTTCAGGTGGCCTGATTATTTTCTTGAAGAAACATCTTTGATCTTTTGTACAAGTATTAATCTCAAAACCGTGGTTTCTATGTTTCATTGTAAATATAAATGCTGAATTATATGTTTATAGGTTTAGTATATTAAAAGCCTGGTATTGATAATAATTGTTTAATTGATGATCTTGATAGTGAATTAAATAATATATTGATGAATTATAATGATATACATGTAATAATAGGCGGGGATTATAATGCTAAAGTTGGTTTATTAAATAGTTTTATTTCAGATGAGACATGTTTTTAAATTATAATTTATATGGAAACAGATCTTCATTGGATATTGATATTGATGTCAGAGGCAAAAAGCTGGTTGATGTATTTGAATCTTTTGGTATGTTTATCTGTAATGGGCGAACCCTAGATGATTTTTCCAGCCAAATAAGACTTTTTTGGATAATCAAGATTGTCATATTACCGATATGATTTTGGTTATCCACAAATTGTATTCCATTTATCCAGGATTTCGAAATTATAAATAATATCCACAACATCTGATCATTTTATTTGTTTATTAACTCGGATAAACAACTTAATGTGGTATCAGATAGAGTTGATTCTGTTCTTTCATTAAATAGAAATTTTATATGCAGTACTGAATTCCTTTTGAGACTGGAGGGTTGTTCCGGTATTTATTTCAATAGTGATTGTGTAAGCCAACTGAATAATAATTTTATTACATCTCTGCACTTAATTATGAAGAATTGTGGGATGTTAAAATGTTAGGCAGTACAAGTTTTAGTTCAAAAAAACCCTGGTATAGCTATCATAGCCAAGTGCCAAAAAAGAATATGAATAAGGAGATTTTTTTGTTGGCCGTTAGTTATAATATGAAAACAAGAATTAATTGGCTTCACGACCAATTCAGGGTAAAAATCAATAAACCAAAAAAAAATATAACTTTTTTAATGTTTTTTAATAATAATTAACACGTTCGACGTTTCGACAAACTTTGTTTGTCTTCTTCAGGAACAATACAAAACAAAAATAAATAAAGAGTTATAAACATAAAAAATTATAAAATAAACCACAAACAAAAAACAAAATACATTGGTGAGATTACAGTAGAAATGTTAAGTCTGTAATGAAAGGGTGTTTGTTGTAATGCAGAAGGTCAGGAGAAAGGGGGACCGTTATGTAAGTACCGTTATGTGAGGAGAAAGTAATGTATGGAGAGGGGATAGGAAAATTGCTTTTTCTATTTATTTTGTATAATTTTTTTTTTTTTTTTTTTCCGTCCTTTAGGATTTTTTAAGGGAACAGAGGATGTAATTGTAATGGGAAGAAATAAGGTCTTTATCTTTTTTATGATTAACAGGGTTAGGTTGGAGATGGATGTGTATGGACTCAGTAAGGAGTCGCTTGGTGTAATTGGGCTGGGTAGCGAGGATAGAAGGATTATGGAAATCAAATGTATGGTTCAAGGATAGAGCGTGCTTGGAAAGTGCTGTACTGTCTATTTTTTTAGAAGTAATGTCGTATTTGTGCTGTTTGAGTCTTTTATGTAAGTATTGTGAAGTTTCTCCCACATAGGAAAAATTGCACAATACTTACATAAAAGACTCAAACAGCACAAATACGACATTACTTCTAAAAAAATTGACAGTACAGCACTTTCCAAGCACGCTCTATCCTTGAACCATACATTTGATTTCCATAATCCTTCTATCCTCGCTACCCAGCCCAATTACACCAAGCGACTCCTTACTGAGTCCATACACATCCATCTCCAACCTAACCCTGTTAATCATAAAAAAGATAAAGACCTTATTTCTTCCCATTACAATTACATCCTCTGTTCCCTTAAAAAATCCTAAAGGAGGAAAAAAAAAAAAAAAAAAAAAAAAAAAAAAAAAAAAAAAAATTATACAAAATAAATAAAAAAAAGCAATTTTCCTATCCCCTCTCCATACATTACTTTCTCCTCACATAACGGTACTTACATAACGGTCCCCCTTTCTCCTGACCTTCTGCATTACAACAAACACCCTTTCATTACAGACTTAACATTTCTACTGTAATCTCACCAATGTATTTTGTTTTTTGTTTGTGGTTTATTTTATAATTTTTTATGTTTATAACTCTTTATTTATTTTTGTTTTGTATTGTTCCTGAAGAAGACAAACAAAGTTTGTCGAAACGTCGAACGTGTTAATTATTATTAAAAAACATTAAAAAAGTTATATTTTTTTTTGGTTTATTGATTTTTACCCTGAATTGGTCGTGAAGCCAATTAATTCTTGTTTTCATATTATAACTAACGGCCAACAAAAAAATCTCCTTATTCATATTCTTTTTTGGCACTTGGCTATGATAGCTATACCAGGGTTTTTTTGAACTAAAACTTGTACTGCCTAACATTTTAACATCCCACAATTCTTCATAATTAAGTGCAGAGATGTAATAAAATTATTATTCAGTTGGCTTACACAATCACTATTGAAATAAATACCGGAACAACCCTCCAGTCTCAAAAGGAATTCAGTACTGCATATAAAATTTCTATTTAATGAAAGAACAGAATCAACTCTATCTGATACCACATTAAGTTGTTTATCCGAGTTAATAAACAAATAAAATGATCAGATGTTGTGGATATTATTTATAATTTCGAAATCCTGGATAAATGGAATACAATTTGTGGATAACCAAAATCATATCGGTAATATGACAATCTTGATTATCCAAAAAAGTCTTATTTGGCTGGAAAAATCATCTAGGGTTCGCCCATTACAGATAAACATACCAAAAGATTCAAATACATCAACCAGCTTTTTGCCTCTGACATCAATATCAATATCCAATGAAGATCTGTTTCCATATAAATTATAATTTAAAAACATGTCTCATCTGAAATAAAACTATTTAATAAACCAACTTTAGCATTATAATCCCCGCCTATTATTACATGTATATCATTATAATTCATCAATATATTATTTAATTCACTATCAAGATCATCAATTAAACAATTATTATCAATACCAGGCTTTTAATATACTAAACCTATAAACATATAATTCAGCATTTATATTTACAATGAAACATAGAAACCACGGTTTTGAGATTAATACTTGTACAAAAGATCAAAGATGTTTCTTCAAGAAAATAATCAGGCCACCTGAAGCTCGTCCTTTTTTGTGAACACTTTGACAGCGTTCACAAAATAATAATCGTAATTATTTAAAAAAACTTGGAAAAATAATACTATTCACAGAATTTAACCATGTTTCGGAAAAACACAAAACATCAATATTTTTTAACTGAAAAATTTCATTATCAGATAAATAAGATAAAGAACTAAAACATTTACGTTCCAATAACCAAAACTAAGAAATTGCTCCACAGATTTTGTATACTTAAATGCAGCCCGGCGCACATTAACAGATTTCGCTACTTTTCTATTGGGGCAGATTTCTGAGGCAGAGCAGTTAAAAAAACGATCCAAGGATCTATTACGATCTATTACTTTTCTTATCTTAGATGTACTTCTTCTAACAGGAGTCTTAAAAAACCTTCGTTGAACCATCGGAATCGGCATATTCATTATCATCATCATCCTCAGATATTGTGCAGCTCTTCTCCATCTTCCTCACAGGTTAGGTAAACTCTTCAAGGTCTTGTAAATACTCAACTATTTTGATTGGACCTTCGTCTGATTTCCTTACTTTAATGAGGTTATTTATAAGCCAAACATATTTTAGTTCCTGTTCTCTCTGATAATGTTTTGCTGCTTTAAAAACTTTTAACATAGAATGGCGACATCAGCTCATTGATATAAATCTGTTTGGAATTAGTAAATCCGAATAATTTCGGTTTAAAGATAACCTTCATTTTTTTTTTTTTTTTGCTTCAATAATTCACGCTTATATACAGGGTGTCCCATGGTATATGGATAACAACTTTTTCTCGAAAACTAAGATAGCTAGAAAAAAACAACTAAAAAATACGTGACCCCCGTAGTTTTTTGTTAGAAATCCAAATTTAATTTGCAAATTTGTTTTGGTGCTTCGAGAAGCGAGATACAAGCACCAACTTCATTTTTTCAAATGGGGAGGTGTGGTTTTTATTTAAGAAATAGATTCCTCTATTTTTTGTAAGAAACATTTACTTGAACGGTTTTTTTTCTTTGAGCGATATTTTACAAGTTATGAATGAAAACATGATTCCTATAAGAAATTTCAAAATGATATTATAACAGTTTTTTGATTGAATAAGAAGAAAAGCATTATTTTGTTATAAATTTTACTCCTCATTAATTATAGATCTTGCTCGAACTGGCCTCCAGTATTAGAGATGTATTTCTTTGGTCGTAAGGTACAGTTGGCAGGAAAAAGCATGTGTATGCATCTCTAATGGTAGGAGCCAGTTCGATCAAGATCTATAATTAATGAGGAGTAAAATTTATAATAAAATAGTACTTTTCTTCTAGGAATCATGTTTTCATTCATAACTTGTGAAATATCGCTCAAAGAAAAAAACCGTTCAAGTAAATTTTTCTTACAAAAAATAGAGGAATCTATTTCTTAAATAAAAATCACACCTACCTCCCCATTTGAAAAAATGAAGTTGGTGCCTGTATCTCGCTTCTCGAAGCACCAAAACAAATTTGCAAATTAAATTTGGATTTCTAACAAAAAACTACGGGGACATGTATTTTTTAGTTTTTTTCTAGCTATCTTAGTTTTCGAGAAAAAGTCGGTTATCCATATACCTTGGGACACCCTCTCTATATTCGACATAACTTCACAATAATGGAAGGAAACTGAATTTAGTATTTCTTTGTATTAATCGATAGTAATCAAAGATATATTTTTCTTTATACGGTAGTAAATGCTAAAATATTTTCATCTGGAGATAGAGGTAAGTTATATATAATGATCCCATTGTATCTCATATACTGCACATTCACTTGCCTGGTTTGATTCAAGAAAGAAAGAGCATTTTTTAAGTTCTTTATTCTCCTTCATAATCTTGTCGTTTCCTACGTAATTTCAAACGTTCCTGCGATGCGCTTAGACTTGCCATTTCACATTTAATAGAACGGATATCGGAATGAATACTCTCAATCTTATTCAGAAAAGTATTAATAAGCTCGTCAGTCTTAACCCCGATACTTTTTTCAGTGTCTCCATTAGAAGTATTTTTATTTGCCATATTTAATGAGAAGTAGAATATAAAATAATTAATTTAGCTATAATTATAAATCCTCTTCCAAATTCTTAATAATCCAATTTAAATGAAAACTATGGCAATATATATAATATATAACGTACGTTCAGCGAGAGAAACGAAGTCGAGAGAAACAGAAATATTTTCTCCCATTATTATAACTGTAGTAGACACGCCTCTTCAATTGTACAGTTGTAAGAATCTTCCAAATATTTACAGATATCTAACAAACACCGATCAATTATTACTAAAGCACGTATTATCTACAATACAAATGACCTTGACTAATTATTCTTGTTTTAATATCAGCACAACCGTTCGATAGAAATCATTCAAATTTCGTACAAGTAACAGACATTCCTTAATCTAAGCGAAAAATTGTAAAATTACAGCAATAATTATAACACTTGAAAACAAAAATCTTTAACAAGCACGAAGTTAACATTAGCTAAGTCAGCATATAATTCAGCTCTTTTTAATTATGTTTATGATGAAGGAAATGTATTTGATATCATTAAGTATGTCAATAACATTTCCTTTATACAAAAAATGGCGATATAAATGATGTCACCAATTATAGGGGAATCTCTTGTTTGGGTCAAAATATTTACTGGTTTTTTAATCCTCCTTCTTCTATGTAGAAGAATAATATATTGTAACGTTTTTACAACTAAAATAGCTACTGCAACTAGTTATAAGTGGGTTCGTATAGATAAAATACTCTAAACTTCAATAAAGAAAACACCAATTTATTGTTATACACAATAAATTACAAAATACAACACTTAATAATTATTACTTCACAGTTTAAGCTACAAAAGTTCACTTTGTTCACTTTTTATACAGTTTTCACAAACTAGTGACTTCGTTTGTAACTGGAAAACTCTCTTAACTCTCTTAACAACCTTCTAGAATCTTCTCAATTATTCCAGAAAGAACTATTCGCCAGCTCTTCCTAGCGGCCACTAAGAGAACTTGAGGTTCCTACTCTCTCTCTCCTAGATGGCACCACCGGCAGCGTTACAATATTAAGTGAGTTTCAGGCGGGATTCAGGCAGGGTTCTCAGCAATCTATCAATATCTTCATTTTAACTAATCTTAATATTAAGCTATCACAGAATATAAAGAAAATTTATTGTTTGTTTTTTTGTCGATTTGAAGACTGCATTTGACTCCGATGATCATAAACTATTAATATTAAAGCTCTTTAATCTGGTCCTCGCTAACAAATTTATCAGTAAATTAAAAAACTATACTCTGCCGCGCATGTTCTATTGATTTTTTCCAGTGGACAATGGGAGGGGGGGAGACAAGGTTGGTTTTTAAGTCCCATTCTTTTCTCTCTTTTCATTAATGACCTGTCATTGGTTCTCAAAAGTGGTGTTCATATTGGCAGCACTGAAGTAATAATTCTTTACATATACCTGGCGGCTTTACAGTGGAATATTAACATATTTGTAAAATACTGTGAAGAAGCGTAACACACTTTGAATTTGATTAAGGCCAAAAATCATAGTATTTAAAAGGAGTTGAATTCCATTTTTTAGAAAGGGGTTTGAATTCTATAAAAAAGTGGTTCTTTAAAGGTTCCTTGATAGAAACTGTAATTAGTTTTAAATATTTGGAAGTAACTTTAACTTCTTATCTAACATTTCAGCATCATTTAAATAATAAAATTTCCACAGTTAGATTAAAGCTTTCAAACAGGTTTTGGTCTCGCTATTTCATGGGAACTGAATTTTCTGTACAAACTGTGTCAATCAGATATCGCATAGCGTTTTACGCTCAATATTTGTTATAGGTCTCAAGTCTGGGGCTACTAATGTTTCGCAGTAGTTGAGAAATTTCAACGGTATTTTCTCGAGAAATTATTCTACCAACCTATCCACTTGCCTACGTATATGTTAGGCATTGAAACTTCCCTGGATCCGGTGTTATTGTTTGATCGTTATTGGAGGTCGTGAAGAATAAAGCATTATGGTTTAATCATTGGATCATATCTTGGAAATAGACTTTCGGGTTGATTTCAACCCTTCTTTGCACGATTTTTTTTTTTTAATTTTTTGGGAAAGTCAACTTTCTGCACATTTATTGAAAATCAAGGCCGATCGTCGGAGGGGATATCTGTGAGGCGTGCGCTGAATTCTGAACACTTCTTGCTATATAAGTCGTTATTGAGGGTTAACACAGAAAATGGTGTAATTATTGGTGCAGCAGATTTCAATTTAAATATGAATGACTTACGTTGGCTTCTTAAATTGAGAGGCAAGTTGCACTGCCCTAGGCGGTAAAAAAGACACCTTCAAGGAACATGCTCTTTATGTAATTTAAATAAACAAGAAAAGCTATACCATCTCTAATGCTTTTTGTTCCGTATTAGCGGAGTTTCATCGTAATATTCTGGGAGAAAGTACTATGACATAGCGCTGTAAATAGTGAACTGTCTAACTTATAATATCTTTATGTAAGCCTCTCATACAATTTGCATAGTGTGCCTGGAAGTACAGAGACGAAAATTAACTAGCAGATTCAATTACTAAGTTTAATTTTAAAAATACAACCAGTTTTGTTTTTCTTTTCCACTCGTTCTGAATTTTTATAATTACAAAAAATAATTTCTTTCTTTTTTTTTTGGAAATTAAAAAGTAAATTCTTATGTTTATTTATTTATTTATTTTTAATTTAAGGCGCGTCAACATCTGTGGTCATTGGTGCCCGGTGCCTTTTCAGTGCCACTGCCGGCCTCCGGACTGTGTTCTCTCGTTACAGCAACACTGTCCATCACCGGACAGTGAGCTGTAGAAGCTCCTAGGAAGAAAAAAAAATCTAAGGGTAGCACAGCTGGACTCGAACCCGGATCTTCCGCATGGGAGTCCGGTACGCCAACCACTTAGCTGTCCCCTTCCCTCTTCTTATGTTTATTGTTTTACTGTTGGTTTTTTATTTTTAATTTCATTATGACTTATTATCGTTAGTTCATTTTTACTTTCTCTTACTCCTAGTAAGAGGAAGTATTGTAATCGTGTCAAATTTTCGATTCGAGTTTTCACCTGGAAATATCCGTTTTGAGGTCCCCTGAGGTCCAGGAAAGTGGTTTTTAGCAAATGATCGGTCTGTGAGTGTGTGTGTGTGTGTGTATGTATCTGAACAGCATAGCTCAAAAACGAAAAACCGTAGAAAGTTGAAACTTGATATTCCGTTTAGGTATCACCATGGCATCTGACAGTGGGGTCATCTGTCAAAATTCCTCAACCGGAAGTACCACTTTACTTGTTTTTTTTTTTTTTTTACTTTTTTTTGGTTTTCTCAAAAATGGCCTAGAAGATTTTCTTCAAACTTGGTATATGAACAACACATACAGAGGGCTACAACTTTTATTTGAAATGTTTCTCTAGGAAAATTCATTTAAGGGTAGTTAGGGGGAGGGGTGGGGTTAGGTTTTCATCTAAAGTGCTATTTCAGTTTATTAGACAATTCTGTTATCTAAATAATGTTAATAAGAAGTGAATATGTTGTTGAAATTCCGAGTTTCAAAAAAATCGGATAACCGGAAGTGCGTTTACATTACCACTTTACTAAATGATTTTTTTCACTTTTTCGCGATTTTCTCAAAAATAGCTCCCACGATTTTTTTGAAACTTCTTATATAAACTAAACATACAAAGATCTACAACTTTTATTTAAAACATTTCTCTGTGGAAATTCATTTAAGGGCACTTTTGGAGGAGAGGTGGGGTTATGTTTTTCTTTAAAGTGCTATCATAGTTGATTATACCATTCTATCATCCAAACAAAATTAATTAGAAACAATTAGATGGCCAAAATTACGAGTTTCAAGAAAATTAGTAAACCGGAAATGCGCTTTTATGGACAGTTTTTTCAGTTTTCGACGAATTTCATTAAATTTGGTACACAAATTACAAAATTTGTTAATTATAATTTTGAGAACTGGAGTAAGAGAAAGTTGTATGAGTGTTTCACACCAGATTTTTTTTATTTCTATCCCGATCCATCAATTTTCCAACCCTGCGGGTTGTTTGTAGTTGTTTGGTCTTTGACCGCGGGGTTGGAGGTGTTAAAAAGTTAACTCCTTAACTTTTTATCTTCTTCCTATCCTTGATGTTCCATCTGTAGGCGAAATGACAGATATGGCGCTAGCACTTTAATCATTTATGGGACACGGCTAATGTAAGAGTGTAATCGGGACGCACAAAAGGCCCTTGAAGCTTAAATGCATCATCTATTTCCTTTCCGAAGCCACGGATTTTTAGAATAAAATTCTTCAGATCAGTCTTTTTTTTCTCTTTAAACGTATGTTTTCCCATTTTCAAAAATCTTACACAATCGTGCAGTATTTAACAATTCGGAGAAAGTAATGTTTATTAAATTAGAAATGTCTAGTACTATAAATACGTGAAGGTCAGTGCCTTATGCATTATTTAAAATTAAACAGATTCATTAAATTATAACATTTTTAGAAAATTATCTAAAAATAAAAACATCAGAAATAAATATATTAAAATTTAGTATAATTGAAAATCATTGAGTAAAATTGATAATAAGAAATTAAATTATATATTATGTGTCACAAGTTTCTCTTAAATAATAATAAATATTTTTATGATTTTTTTCAAAATTAAAAAAAATAATAATTATAAAGAATTACCTAGTTAAATGTTTATTATCCTGTTGTTACTATTTAGTTGGTCATTACTTCGTAAATAAAATTTTACTGTATACCGTTCAAAGATAATGTCTCATAATTAAAAAGATCCTTATATTTATAATTTTTAATTTCGAAAGTATAGAGTTTTTTAAGTTTTATTAACATTTCATGTGTAATTTAACTGGTTTTATCTATACGAGATTGCATTTATCCAGTAGCGGCTGCTGGTATTCGCGAATGCGCGACTGAACCCCCAGCTATTTGAAAAAAAAAAATAAATAAAAAAGTAACTAATTTTCATATTTTTATCAAATATTGCAATTTCAAAAAAATATTTTCATTTGTTGTCAAATCAGAGAATCAGACATAAAAGAATAGGAACGTGTATCAGTATAGGAGCTCCTTAAACATGTTCGTATAATGAATTGTACACTAGTGTGCAATTCACACTATCATACTCTTGTATGTATATCAGGAGATCTATGAAAAGGTAGGAAGTTGGAGGTTGACAGTAGGGCGTCGCGCTGGAGAATTTGATATATATATATGTATATATAAAAAATTATTTGTGCTAGTATAGAAAAGTGTATATTCTTATTACCTTTTTTAAAATAAGAGTGGGGGTTACAAGCGCGTTGAACATTACTTACGATCTTACGAACGAACTTACCCGGAGTTAAAAAAGTTCTTTTTAACAAATGGTCTGTGTGTGTGTGTGTGTGTGTGTGTTTGTGTGTGTGTGTGTGTATGTATGTATGTATGTATGTGAACAGCATAGCTCAAAAACGAAAAACCGTAGAAAGTTGAAACTTCTTATAAACAATATCTTTGTAAAATACACAAAGATGTATAATAACTTTTACTTAAAACATTTGCCTGGTAAAATTCATTTAAGGGCACTTTTAGAAGAGGGGTGGGGTTATATTTTTCTCTAATGTGCTCTCATAGTTGATTATACAATTCTATCATCCAAACAAAATTAATTAGAAATAAATAGATGGCCAAAATTCCGAGTTTCAAGAAAATAGTAAACCGGAAGTGCGCTTTTACTGAACAGTTTTTTCCAGTTTTCGACGAATTTCATTAAATTTGGTAAACTAACTATAACATTTGTCAATTATAATTTTGAGAACTGGAGTAAGAGAATGTTGTATGAGTGTCTCAACCAGATTTTTTGTGATGTGATATGCCTGTGCCAATGTGGGGATTTTTATATATTATATTTATATATGTCCTGATGCGTTGGTCTAGTGGTTAGCGCACTCGCCTTTCGAGCGAGAATTCAGGGTTCGATTCCCGTGAGGGCAAAGTCGGTGGTGACTTCAGCATCGTGATAAAAAGTGGGAAGCTACAGTTAGTAGTGCTCTAAGTAGCGAAGGCCGGACCCAAACGGTGTGGGAACTGCGGCGTGCTTATCACACGTCCCCCTATTCAATCACCGTCTGGCAAGCCTTGGCCCTTCATGGGCTGTTGCGCCATAGGTTTTTTTTTTTTTATATTTATATATAGTTTTATATTTATACAAAATTGATGTTGGTATTGGTACTTATAACATCACTAAGATATATGACCCAGCAAAGAATCGATGCTAACTCAGTGACATTTCCTTTGAACTGAAACACTTTATTTAGATAATAACAATTTCCGTTAAGTTAACCACTTCATTTTCGAACTCAAACGGTACAACTCTTTTTTCACACTTCTTCTCTGGGTACACAGTGACCGATTTATTGTTAATTTAACATATTTAATTGTACGGGAGGGATGCAAAGTTATACCTGGCTCCTGGTTTACTTCATGATTTCTATCTAGTCAAGCTGCTAATAATGATGATAGGTAATGTAAGTATTTAAAAAAAAAAATGTTGAACTCCCCATATCCAAGTCAGGAGCCGCCACTGCAGTCATCATAATAAACTTCTCATTTTTCTTATTTCCGACCCTCTGTCAGATCTTAATCCATTGTCAGAGTTAGGATTATCCAGCATGTGTGTAGAAATATTTACTTGCGCTACTTGGAAGTAGCGCACACATTCCTTATAGTAGTGTTCACATTCCTTTTTTTCATACTGAAACATCCCTCCTGGATGATCATTTATTAACTACATGCTCCATCTGAGGTATTACATCTAATAGAAGATTATATATTAAATTTAAGGTATAAATTTGAACATTATTGGGATTCGTGTGAAATATAAAAAAAAGAAAGCAAAGAAAAATAATAATACGAAATAAAATAAATAAAATAAACCAACAATATGAAAATGTAAACCTATAAACCAAAAAGAAGTGAAGAAAAGTCTTAAGTATTACTTGAACAAACAGAAACGAAGAAATGTCCTAAATATTATAAGGCTGGGCCTTAGCGAATGAGCGGAATTGGAGAAAATATATCGACAGAAGATCCTTTTTAGAAAGCGACCAAAATCCTTCTGGAGTCATTATATATGTTTAATTAATTTTAATCTATGTGTGTCAAGTAATTTACAGTCAAAGATTTAAATGATCGTAAGTTTGTATAGTTTGATTATCATATTTGCATGAATTGTTGTCCGTTAGTTTGAATCTGTATAGGTACTTGTTTAGTGGCATCCTGTCCAATAAGTACTTGTGTTAGTTCTATACGTAATTCTTTGTATGCTAAGCCTGTCCTCTAATTTTGATATATATTCATATAGATGACGTCCTTTCATCGAAGTGGTCCAGAGTGTATTCCAAGCTTGTCATGCCCTCTTCCGCAAAATCCGTTTTACTGCTGAATGCGGCGCTTTTGTTGTAGATTATCTGTACTGACTCATCTTTGGCAGCCACTTTCCTTGTGATCCTGATAGTAGATACATTCAAATTCTGTTTGGACATGGAATAATATCCAAAATAAGAAAAACAAGCATATTTTGATGGGCACAATTAAATCGGAAAATCAGCCCCTCCTACTCATTGTTTTCATATAGGTATATGGGGGTGTGGTTGCGTAAATATGTTCATCTCTGTAACTTTCTCATTTTTTGAGGATTTTTCGGGTGCTGTTTGTTGTATTAAATTTGTTCACACTTATACTTTTCAGATCACATTGAAAAATAAAATAAAAAAAATCTGTGAAATAAAACGACTGTTTTCTCAATTTTTACTTTCTCTTACTCCTAGTAACAGGAAGTATTGTAATCGTGTCAAATTTTCGATATTGCGTTTTCATCGGAAATATCAGTTTTGAGGTTCCCTAAGTTCAAAAAAGTGGTTTTTAGCAAATGATCTGTGGGTGTGTGTGTGTATATGTGTGTGCTCAAAAACGAAAAATCGTAGAATGTTGAAACTTGATATTAAGTTTAGGTATCACCATGGGATCTGACAGTACGTTATCTGTCAAAATTCCTCAACTGGAAATACCACTTCACTAGTCGTTTTTTTTTTACATTTTTGCAATTTTCTTTAAACTTGATATATCAACTACACATACAAAGAGCTACAACTTTTATTTTAAACACTTCTCTGGGAAAATTCGTTTAAGCGCAGTTATGGGGAAGGGGTGCGGGAAGGTTTTCATCTAAAGCTCTATTTCAGTTTATTAAACAATTCTGTCATGTAAATAATGTTAATTAGAATTAAATATGTTGTTGAAATTCCGAGTTTGAAAAAATCGGATAACCGGAAGTGCATTTGTTTTAACACTTTATTAAATGATTTTTTCACATTTTCGCGATTTTCTCAAAAATGTCTCCTACGATTTTCTTGAAACTTGATATATAAACTAATCATGCAATGATCTACAACTTTAAAACATTTCATTTGAAGTTGGGAAAATTCATTTAAAGGCACTTTTGGAGTAGAGGTAGGGTTATGTTTTGCTCTAAATTGCTATCCTAGTTGATTATACAATTCTATCATCCAAACAAAATTAATTAGAAATAAATAGATGGCCAAAATTCCGAGTTTACAGAAAATTAGTAAACCGGAAATGCGCTTTTACTGAACAGTTTTTTTCAGTTTTCGCTGAATTTCATTAAATTTGGTACACAAACTATATAATATTTGTCAATTATAATTTTGAGAACAGGAGTAAGAGAAAGTTGTGTGAGTGTTGTACACTAGATTTTTTTTTTTTTTTCAAATAGTACATATTATTTATTTGCAATATTTTTAAATTAAGTTAAAAATGAAAGAAAAAAATGGCGAAAACATTTTGAATGGATTTAATAAAACACACTGCACCTCAAAATTCAAAAAAAATGAGAAAGTAACAAGAGGTTGAAAAATCTTTAAGTGGATATCTTGTAATTTATTCGTATACGCACATTCTGTACGCACCTCTTTACAGTAAGAAGAAACAAAAACATTAAACAAGTTTGCACAAATTTAAACAAGGAAGTTGCACAATTAAACTAGCTTTGGCAATATAGTAATGGCCGCCATGTATGCAAGTAGACGCGCAAAATAATTACCATGGTTTGGAAAAACTAAAAACACGAATTAGCCTTAACTTTTCAACAGTCTGCACCAACGACGGCTTCAGGCCGTCACTGCGATTCTCTTACTCGTCAAGACATAATAGTCATAAATATGAAATAAGCTATTTAATTAACAACATCGCAGTTTAAAAAATCTGGTGTGAAACACTCACACAACTTTCTCTTACTTCCAGTTCTCAAAATGATAATTGACAAATTTTATAGTTTGTGTACCACAATTTAATGAAATTCGTCGAAAACTGAAAAAACTGTTCAGTAAAAGCGCACTTCCGGTTTACTAATTTTCTTGAAACTTGGAATTTCAGCAATCCATTTATTTCTAACTAATTATGTTTGGATGATAGAATTGTATAATCAACTAGGATAGCACTTTGATGAAAATCTAACCCTACCCCTCCCCTAAAAGTGCCCTTAAAAGAATTTTCCCAGAGAAATGTTTTAGATAAAAGTTGTAGATCTTTGCATGTTTAGTTTATATACGAAGTTTCATAAAAATCGTCGGAGCCATTTTTGAGAAAATTGCGAAAAAGTGAATAAATCATTTAGTAAAGTGGTAAAGTAAACGCACTTCCGGTTATCCGATTTTTTTCAAACTCGGAATTTCAACAACATATTTAATTCTAATTAACATTATTTAGATGCAGAATTGTCTAATAAACTGAAATAGCACTTTAGATGGAAACCTAACCCCACCCCTCCCCCAAAAGTGCCCTTCATTGCATTTTCCCGGAGAAATGTTTCAAATAAAAGTTGTAGCTCTTTGTATGTGTGGTTGATGTTTCGAGTTTAAAGAAAATCGTCGGAGCCATTTTTGAGAAAATCGCAAAAAAGTAAAAAATCTAACTAGTAAAGTGGTACTTCCGGTTGAGGAATTTTGACAGATAACGTCGTGTCAGATCCCACGGTGATGCCTAAAGGAATATCAAGTTTTAACTTTCTACGGTTTTCGTTTTTGAGCTATGCTGATCACATACATACACACAGACCATTTGCTAAAAACCACTTTTTTGGACTCAGGGGACCTCAAAACGGATATTTCCGGTAAAACTCGATATCGAAAATTGACACGATTACAATACTTCCTCTTACTAGGAGTAAGAGAAAGTAAAAAAAAAAAGAAAGTATAACATTAATAAATACAAAGCTTATCACTGACGTCACAGTATAGTCACTAAGCATTAAATTAGTCACTTTGCAATCAATTCAAAGTTTCGAAATTGAGTTTTCACCGGATGTTTGGAGAACCTCTGAGTATGAAAATAATTTCTTAACCAACGCTCTTCCTCGCTCTCTCTGATTAGACTTAACTTTTGTTCTGTGTGCAAATAAAATATATTAAAAAACGAAAAATTGCAGGAAATTTAAAATTCATCTTCCTTTTAGAAATGGTTCCAAATATTTTCTTTAACCTTTGTATATACTATCTGCATACATAAATGTCCAAGATTTTTAATTGAAACTTTTTTCTAGGAAAAATTAATTAGAGTGGGGATTAATTAATCAGCGTGTCACACCAATACAAGCTGAAGTTCTACCTTATACAATATTTAAGTATGTATAAACCTTGCTGTGGTTGGATCCGCAGAGCTGGAAAGAATCAGAGATATTTTCCGTGGTAGCCATTCCTTTTTTGTAGTCATCGACCGATTTCGGGCATTCGCCCACCATCAGGATATTTTTGTCAAAACAGTGTTATAACATAGACTTGTACAGAGCAAATTTAGTTTGTTTTTTTTTTTAATTTAAGGCGCGTCAACATCTATGGTCATTGGCGCCAGGAGCCTTCTTAGTGCACTGCCGGCCTCCGGACAGTGTCCTCTCGTTACAGACAACACTGTCCATCACCTAGGAAGAAAAAAAATCTAAGGGCAGCACAGCTGGACTCGAACCCGGGTCCTCCGCGTGGGAGTCCAGTACGCTATCACTTAGCTATTCCCTTCCCTTACAAATTTTGTTGATACACTTGAGTGTATCAACTAAATTTGCTCTGTGCAAGTCTATGATATCACACTGTTTTGATAAAAACATCCCGAAACCGGTCTATGACCACAAAAAGAAGCAGACTATCATGGAAAATATCTTTGATGTATATTATTAATACCTTGTGTCCTGGAATTGATTTCGAGAGAGAAAGATACTGATTAATCATCAGCGTTTTGGGAAATCTAAAATATTTTTATTTAGATTCTTTTTTTTTAAGAAATAGTGCACTGCGACCTGTAAGATCTATTTTACTCCCCAGGATCCTTCTCAGTGTACTCGACCTGCAGACAACACTTCCTTCCACTGGGCTGTGTGCTGGGGAGAAAAGTTTCTAGGAAGAGAAAAATCGAAGGGCAGAAAGGCTGGACTCGAATCCGGGACTACCCAGGCGAGCTATCACTGAGCTAATCGCTTCTCTAATCTACGAGTTAAGCTTATAAGTCGGCAGGTCGCTGACAAAGGTGCTATCATAAAATAGTCAAATTCTTTTACTAAAAACATCATTATCTTACTCCAAAAAGAAAGATATTGTTCCCATTCCTTAATTAAGCTATTAGTCTTCACGCGTTGGTCTACTGGCTAGCGCATTCGCCTTTCGTGCGAGAATTCAGGGTTCGATTCCAATGAGGGCAAAGTCGGTGTTGACCTAGCATCGTGATAAAAAATGGGAAGCTACGCTAAGTTAATAGCGCCCTAGATAGCGAAGCCGGAACTAAACGGCGTGGGAACTGTGGCATGTTTAGCACATGCCCCCCTGTTCAAATCGCCGTCTGGCAAGCCTTGGCCCTTCATGGGCTGTTGCGCCATAGGGTTTTTTTTTTTTTTTTAAGTAAGCTATTATGTCATTCCCAATTAAACTTTAGTAATAATTCCGAGTTTGAAGAAAACTTATCAATACAATTATAATATTATAAGATGGTCATGTGAGTTTTTCAAACCCTGTTTTTTTTTTCAACACATAAATACAAATCTCTAACAGGAAAACGGTTATTTGGAATAATTGCAACATTAAGTGATTATATTACGATCTCACAAGGCTATCAATCGGCTTTCCATTAAGATAAGAAGAAAAAAAAAAATTTAATTACATAAATTTATGTACATAACATATTGATTCAATGAAATAAATTCAATGAGTAAAAAGTTAGAGGACGTATAAAAGTTATAGAAGAATGGATATTGAGTACATAAATTATATCATCATGACTCTTTTAATGGAAACATTTTGGAAGCTTGGATTAGTGTTTCATATTTGTGTTTTTTGGGGGGGATTTTGTATTTTTTCTTCTTCTTTTTTAAATAACTTTAATTGGAAAAAAATCAAGCATTTAAAATTCCGCTAAAGATTGTCTTTTATATAAACATCTAAGGCTTTATCATTTTTATTTGAAACAACTTCCCAAGAAAATAGATTTTTTTTTTTTGCGTCTTTCCTTGGGTTAAGTTTGGCTAATTAAGCTTCCTTGTTAAGTGCCATCTCAGATTTTAATATATGATCCGAGAGGTCAATTAAATGAAGCGTTACATAATGACTTTTTTTTTAAACCAATATAAAATTTAGCAATTATACGCGGGACTCGAACTGGTGACCTTCCACTTACAAGTTCATGCTCATAACCACTACACCAAACACTCGCCCCTAATAAGGGAAAGTATGACACCACATTTTGTTTGTAAGATGGTTGTTTCGAGGTGGTGACCATCCTTTTAACTTGTATTTTTATAAACACAACTTAATCATACTGCAGTTTACAGAATTATAAAATTCTTCAAACTTAAATACTATTAAATGTTTTCTTGTCTTCAATTTTATAACAATGGAAGAATCGGAAATTTAATAAAATGACTTGTCTGAGAAAAGCATACCTTCTATCTCTCCACCTAAACTTAAAAATATGATTTTCAACGAAAATGTCAAGCATTGAAAATGTTTTATGGTTTTCTTTCTACGAAGCATGGAATAATGAAGAAATAAAACAATTTAAATTATACACAACAATATTTTAAACCAAAAAATAAAATAAAATATCTGATTATAAGTTGTACATTATATATTGTACGCTATACTTAATTATTATTATTATAATACTAGTCCAAATAAAAAGAAAGTTAAATTAATAAATAATTCAAACACATAATATGATTTTTGACAATAATATTAAAATAATAAAATGTAGTTAACTGGGTTCGACTGTTTCCGTAAACGTTCGGCACTCATTCGGGATTGAAATGTTCCATTCCCCCCACTCAATAAAATAAAAGTCTCGTTACATTTCATTCAGAGTACTATCCTACTATTAAAACTTACAGGTCCCCTGTTTATATTTATATTTATAATTATTATATCAAATTTAAATTAAGCTTCAGAAAACTGAGAAAAATGTAAATGGAAGAATTTATTAAGCCAACTTAGGACGGGACCTTAAAGCCGCATGCGGCCTTTTTCACTTTTATTCGCGGCCTAAAAATTTTATATCTTTATACACTAGCGTTTATTTATTTATTTTTTTCAATTTTTACAGTCCTAATAAGTATCATTAGTTTTGTTATAATTCTAACATTTTGTATTAGCAAATGTTAAATTCAGCCTTCTTTCAAACGTTCTATATCATGAAGGCCTCGAACCATTGAATTGCAAATGGGAATGTAATGGAGTAACAGCGATTAAGATAATTATTAGACAATCCCAATTTAACTTCTCCTTTTTTTCTCATTTTGAAACAGTAATAATATGATTGTTGGTTATATTAATTTCTATAATTATTAATCACTGAACCGATTTCGGTCGGCCATATTTGGTTCCATATGTTTGTGCGAACAACTACTTTCAGCTTCATACCATAATAAATTCCGGGAAGATCAAGATTAATAGATCGTATATGCAATCAGTTTTAAATTTTATTTAAACAAAGTAAACAAAAAAGAAAACAACTTGGTTAAGTACGTGCAATTGCCACGACAAAACACGTGGTGTGACACACACACACGAACTTTCTCTTAGTGCAACTTACATTGGTTTGATTGATTTACTCGTATTTATTTATACAGGTATTATCCAGTTACAAATATCACATATAACTGAAAATGTGCCTTCTATATATAATTAGACAACAAAAAGTCGTATTTCCGGATTGTCTCCAAACTTGGAATTATTTAAGGTGCTACAACATCTATGGTCATTAGCGCCCGGAGCCTTCTCCCGGAAGAAACAAATTTAAGGGCAGCACTGGACTCGAACCCAGGACCTCCGCGTGGGAATCCAACCCGCTAACCACTTAGCTAATCCCTCCCCTAATTATTATATCACAGTTAATTATATTGATTCTGTTATGTAGATGGTGAAAGTTGAGCGTATCAATCCACTCAATAATTCCCAAAAATCATGTTCTTCATGCCAAATAAATCTTGTATTTTATTACTGGCACAGTTATAACAGAAACATTGCGTTGAAGTAAACTCTCTACACGAACTTTTAATAATTTGACTCGTGACGATGTATGAAAATCTCAAAGTGGTCAGGATTTTACTACGATCTTACAGCACTTGCTATAAGGCCTTTAATTAGTGTGTGACCCTTTTATAATGCAGAGTGTAAAAAAAATATTAAGCAATGATAATATATATTGCAAATTTCGAAATAGTTATCCGTACATTTTACTGAAATGAAACAGTGAAAGTGATACGCCATCAAGTAAGCATACAACCAAATACTAGGCCATTCAATAAGTAACGAGACAAATCGCAGTAACTCAAAAACTATTTATTTAATCAATACAAAACTTTGGCTACTTTTCAACATAGTCCCTAGCAACATTTATACATTTTTCCCATCGTTCTTCTAATTTGTGTATGCCCTTAGCATAAAATTCTTTGGGTTGATCTCGAAGCCACTTTTGCACTTGATTTTTAACTTCTTCATTGGATTGAAAATGTTTTCCACGTAGAGCCTCTTTAAGGGGTCCAAACAAATGGAAGTCCGAGATGGGGCGAGGTCGGAGTGTAGGAGGGATATGGAAGGATCTCCCACCCCACTTTTTCTCGGTTATATTGTAGGCGTCCGTAAATTGTCTTGGAACCCATCTCGCACAAGTTTTCTTGTATTGAACTTATTCTGAATCATGTTATGGACAGTTCCAACGCTCGCGTGCACTTCTTCAGCTATCAGTTCAACAGCAATACGCCTGTTGTCCTGAATTAACGCATTAATGCGAAATTCGATGGAGGTAGTTGCAACTTTAACCGTCCGCCTACTTCGTTGCTCGTCACAGACACTTACAATTATTCCCGTTCACTTTCAATATTCTTCGTGGATTTCAATATCTTTAATACCCTCTGTAACTAAAAATCTAATCACTGAGCGTTGTTCTTCCGAGATGCAATGCTCGAGCGGACTCGCCATTGTTAACTGAATACTTTTGAGGTTATGTTTACCAAATACTTTCTCGAACAGCTGATTGAGGAACTGATTGACGCACTGAAACTATTGTTTTGATTAAACAAACCGTTTCTGAGCTACAGCGATTGTTTCGTTACTTATTGAATGACTGACCCTCGTAGTTGTGGCATTACTATGAGATAGTTACTACTTGTAAGGAAGATTAGAGAAGATAATGAGGTTGGCAATTTAGCAAATCGAGTGAATATACTTGTTAGGGAAAAGTGTAATGGGCAGTTGGTAATACTGCACCTCATTTGGTTTAAAAAAAAATCTGTTGTGAACATTCACACAACTTTCTCTTACTCCAGTTCTCAAAATTATAATTGACAAATTTTAGTTTGTGTACCAAATTTATTGAAATTCGTCGAAAACTAAAACAACTGTTCAGTAAAAGCGGTTCTTCCGGTTTACTAATTTTCTTAAAACTCGGAATTTTGGCCATCTATTTATTTCTAATTAATTTTGTTTGGATGATAGAATTGTTGTATAATCAACCTATGATAGCACTTTAGAGGAAAACATAACCCCACCTCTCCTCCAAAAGTGCCCTTAAATAAATTTTCCCAGAGAAATGTTTTAAGTAAAAGTTGTAGCACGTTGTATGTGTAGTTGATATACCAAGTTTGAAGAAAATCGTCTGAGCCATTTTTGAGAAAAACCCAAAAAAGTAAAAAAAAAAAACAAGTAAAATTGTACTTCCGGTTGAGGAAGTTTGACAGATGACCCACTGTCAGATGCCATGGTGATACCTAAATGGAATATCATGTTTCAACTTTCTACGGTTTTTCGTGTTTGAGCTATGCTGTTCACATACACACACAGACAATTTGCTAAAAACCACTTTTTTGGACTCAGGGGACCTCAAAACGGATATTTCCGGTGAAAACTCGATATCGAAAATTTGACACGATTGTAATACTTCCTCTTACTAGGTCCTATAAACCTTGCTTCATTTCAAGACGCGTTTTATTGTAATACCTAATTTTTATTTTAATCAATTCAGGACTTTATCACCAAGTCTATGTAGTTTTTACTTTCTCTTACTCCTAGTGAGAGGAAGTATTGTAATCGTGTCAAATTTTCGATATCGAGTTTTCACCGGAAATATCCGTTTTGAGGTCCCCCTGAGTCCAAAAAGTGGTTTTTAGCAAATGGTTTGTGTGTGTGTGTGTGTTATGTGAACAGCATAGCTCAAAAACGAAAAACCGTAGAAAACTGAAACTTAATATTTCGTTTAGGTATCACCATGCGATCTGACTGTGCGTTATCTGTCAAAATTCCTCATCTGGAAGTACCACTTTACTAGTTGACTTTTTTACTTTTTTGCGTTTTTCTCAAAAACGGATCCAAGGATTTTCTTTAAACTTGGTACATCAACTACATATACAAGGAGCTACAACTTTTATATAAAACATTTCTCTGAGAAAATTCATTTAAGGGCACTTTTAGGAGAGGGGTAGGGTTACACCTTCCTCTAAAGTGGTATCATACTTGATTATACAACTCTATCATCCAAATGAAATTAATTAGAAATAAATAGTTGGCCAAAATTACGGGTGTGAAGAAAATCAGTAAACCGGAAGTGCGCTTTTACTGAATAGTTTTTTTCAGTTTTCGACAAATTTCATTAAATTTGGTACACAAACTATAAAATTTGTCAATTATAATTTTGAGAACTGGAGTAAGAGAAAGTTGTGTGAATGTTTCACACCAGATTTTTTATATTTGTATGTATGAAGTGGAACATTATAAAAATTTTCTTCCTCAGTTAAAATATAATTTGTTGTGGCAATTAGATTAGATTTCTACAACTTAAAATTTCTTACTAAGAAAAAAAAAAAAATTATAAACAAAAATCCGGTGTAAACAAATAATCACCCGTCTTTATCAATTCAGAATATAGAGGTGGAATGTGGTAGGTACAAACAAGTTTACCAACCTATCAACCCAGACATGAAAGTAGAGTAGTAGTTACATTGTTGTCCACAAGAGCGCTCCAATTACATTAACTCCATAAAATATGTGTAATTCAACGTCATAAATTCCGCAAAACTAACCGAAAATCCCTTTCCTTCTTTTATATCTTCCTTTAGAATTGACACCATTATCAACCAAGAGTTTCTATTGCTTCAAAACAAGAGTTTTAAATTCATACTTGAAAAAGTGTGGAATATGACCTAATAATGCCGAATGGGGGGGGATCAACTTAGTACTTATCCCCTCTTGGCTAAAGCCAGTTTTATAAACTAAGATTTAAATTCCTTATGTTACAAAAAGTATAAACATAAAATACTAAAACCTATTTTGTTTTAATATTCTGTGTTGTTAAGGTTTTTTTTTTTTTCTATTTATTTCCTTTTCCTTAAGTTTAAAGATTGTTTTATTCAAATTTATACCAACTTAGTATTCTTTAGCTGAGTGCTAAAAGCAGTGTTGCCTGAAACTTAATTATCATTTGTTTGTACATCTGTATACAACGTATTGGAAATTCAAATATTATGAATTTAGAAGCAACCAATTCTCAATTATATATTAATTGAATTTATTCTTTCATTTGTAAATATATTTACAAAACAGCAAGTCATATAATATATATATTTTACAATTAATACTTCCTCCGTCCCAATTAATTGTCACATTTTGGTAAAATAAATAAATATATAAATTATAAACAAAATTTTGAGAAAGATGAAAAAAAACTTTATTTAAATAAAAATTTATAACAAAAATCTTAAATCTTATTTAAACAGTTTTTAGCATTAATTAAATTACAGCTTTAGTTTTCTCACAAAATGTGGTAGGCGATTTTTCACGTCTTGAGTTTCTCTTTGTATATATATGTACATATGTATTATCTTGTACGAGTTAATTTCCTGATGAGATCATTATATTTTTCATACAGGTTTACAGTGTTAGATAAATATCAGCCAATTTTCTCTTTTTTATTTATTTATTTTGAAAAACCATTTTCATTGCATTGATTTATCGATGTTTGTTGTCGATATTTTATGGTGTTGTAAAAATTGATTGCATGGAAAAATCCAAGAAACTTGGTTAACCGGAAGGAAAAAAAACCTTCGATTTTTGGTTTATCATTTTTTTCAAAATGACTGAAGGAACAGTTACCATAAAAACAAGAAAGTTTCTGACAAAACGTCTGCTATGCAGAAAACAAATGGTTATTGATGTAACACATCCAGATCAGCCTAGTGTTAAAAAAAGCTGAAAAATCTAGCCAAGATGTATAAAGTGACTCCAGACGTAGTATTCTGTTTTGGCTTCAGAACCAATTTTGGTGGAGGAAACCCATCAGACTTTGCTCTTATTTATGATACACTAGATTTTTGCCAAGAAATTTGAGCCAAAACATTGATTAGCAAGACATGGACTTTATGAAAAGAAGACACGCAAACAGAGGAATGAGCGAAAGAACAGAATGAAGAAAGTACGAGGAACAAAGAAAGCTAAAGTTGGCGTAGCGTCTGGGAAGAAGTGATAATACGATCTCTGTACGAAACTGGTACTCCAAACCTGTACCTGACCTGTACCTGTATAATTAACCCCAAACCTGAGGGCTAATTTGGTGGTTGACATGTTAGCGGAAAATTCCATTCCGTCTTTTACAAATTCTTCTTTAATTTGAAAGTATGTACTTTCGAGTAAATTATGTTTACTCAAAGGTAATGGAGCTAATGGTAAAGTACACATCAAGTTGAACGTGCTGTGAAGGAGAAAATCGCAATCATTCAAGTTTAATTTCTTCGTCTAAATCCTTTTCCTTCCTTGCAGATTCTGTAAAAGGTTGTTTTGGACAAATTTACGACCAAGGTGGGTGAGGTGGATAACTAATAATAATTAATAATGTTTTATTTTTACCAAAAGAAATACAAAAATGATTAATATTTACATTAATATACACTGGACAATAGTCCGTCTGTCGAGTTGACTAATAACTAATTTATCCAAAAAGAAAAAAAAACTGTGTTTAAAAAAGAAAATAACATTCAATTTTTGAACTAAAAATACAATCATATTTAATGAAGCTATGAAACAAACTAACAAAGTAAAAATTTAATCTTATCCATCTAGTTGTAATTAAATTAAATTCACTCAGTAAAAACTTCCTATAAGACATCGCTTTGTAACAATATTTGTATAAAAGGTTCCAATTTTCACCATTAAGAATGGCTGTATAATTATCCAGAGTTAGATTTCTGGATCCAAAACACTCTAAACGGTAACGCGACAAAATCGGGCATTCACCCAGAAAGTGAGCCACACTTTCATAGGTATTTAAATTACAGAGTGAGCAATTATAATTGAAGTTTTATCTCCATGGTTGATAATTGAAGTCCATCATCTCAGATCTCAATTTGAAAAACAGACTAACTTTGTAAATACTAAATTTGGCGAATATATTTTCCAGATTATGATCGAGCCGCTTTTAGACGAGATGAAACTTCGAGGCCAACATATTAGCTAGAAAAGTATCCCAATGATTCACTCTCATTTTTTCCGAGACAGCAAAGCTACAAAATGTTTAGCAGAATCTACATTGAAATTATCTACATTTAGCTGAATTGAAAATTCATGTGCTTTATCTATCCAGGTTTGAAGCCACCCATTTCTCAACCTAATACACTCTAACGTAACTATATAGGCCAGTTTATTAAAATTGCTGATTGTTTTGACAATAAATGAAGAATGTAATTTAAATGTATACAAATACAAGACTTCAAGTTTAGTCTCCAAATATAAGGCATAGTTTGGGGTATTATTTGGGAGGGAAAGTATTCTTTTAATCGCGAAACGTTGGAATTTCTCTAATACATCATATTCTTTGTATCCCCCATACGGGTGGATGACTATTCTTGTTTGTTTAAGGCACTTTATAGGAAAACCTAACCCTACCCCTCCCCCAAAAGTACCCTTAAATGAATTCTCCTGGAGAAAAGTTACAAATAAATGTTGTAGCTCTTTGTATATGTAGTTGATAAACCATGTTTAAAGAAAATCGCTGGATTCGTTTTTGAGAAAAATCACAAAAACTGAATAAAAATAAAAAAAACCATTCAATAAAATGGTACATTCAGTTGATGATGGATTTTGCCCGAAATCTTCCGGCTTTTGATGCGGTGTTGATGCTAAACGGGGAAATACTAAATTTGAGCTTCCTGCAAGAATTTGTGTTTGAGATATTCTGTTTACACACATAGACAGAAGACGTTGTTAAAAACATCTTTTCGTAAACAGGCCC
Source organism: Triatoma infestans (assembly GCA_011037195.1). Classification (NCBI taxonomy): domain Eukaryota; kingdom Metazoa; phylum Arthropoda; class Insecta; order Hemiptera; family Reduviidae; genus Triatoma; species Triatoma infestans. Next base: position 196,812 of record JAAEAF010014379.1, on the reverse strand, counting down.
CAAAACATGTATTTTTGCTAGGAGTAAGAGAAAGTAATAAAAAAAAAAAAAAAAAAAAATCAAGATCATATTTTTAGAAATTTTTAAGAATTACATTAGAAAGTAATTATGTAATAAATGTAATTACATAATTTTTTTTTTTTTAAATAATTATTTGCCATCATTTTTAAATAATTAGTTTAATAACATTGTAGATGGAAAGTAACGGCCTTCAGACTTAGTGTGTTTTCAATTAACCCTATTGTTTAACTAACCTGCCTTGAAATACATCCCTACTTTGGATAAAATATAAATGTAATAGTTTCAATTTATTTATTTATTTTTTCTTCGGCATAATTAATTCTATATTTATTTAAAAAAATGATTAGTATGAACCAATCACACAATACATTTTTTTTTATTAAATTTCTCAGCTGCATATTGTCAAATTTCTTTCAAATTTGGAATATTTTAAAAATGATATTTAGTTGATCTTAACTGAATTGATAAAAATGGAAGCTGTATAAAATAATAAAATTGCCCATTAAAATCTTTTATGGAAATATTTGAAAAAAATTACAAAAAAAAAAAAAATTACGCGAGTAAAACGGATTATTGTAGAAAAACTTGTCCGTGCAAAAACAGATGGTTACCTTAAATATTACGAAATAACAAAAATTGGAACTTGCCTGAGTGCTGAATCATTATGTTGTCCACAAACATATATAGCATACTCATACAGTACCCAAGGCAGAAAGTTTGATGCAGGTCATTTAACTTATAAAATATACTTTGAAAATGCCACAGCCTCCTAACTAGAAGTATTTATTTAATATAACTTGGATAAGTAATATAATGTATTTATTTTTATAACCATTTATTAATAAAATTTCAGACTTATTTATATTTTTGATTTGTCATAATATTCACTATGATTTTTTTATTACCGCTGTAGTGGAAGAAGCAAATGGGAAAATTGAAATAATTTTGAGAAAATGTTTTAGTGAATTTAACTTTAAAATAAAGTGTATTTCAGTGCAATGAAATGAACTTAGAACTGTTAGGGACTATTAATCTGAGGTCAACGAGATCCCTAGACAAAGGGCCTAGGTACAAGACACTTTTACAAGAGAGGTTGGAGAACTCGGCCACTCTTTGTCTTTTAACACCTTCTAGAATTCAAATATAAAGGGCAGGTTTTAAACTATCAAGAAGAGTATTATTCCATCAGTCTATTCCAAAGCATTCACCCAGTAATATTCGTTGCATTTGTAATGACTAATGACACATGTCATAGCAATGTCAAAGTGGTTCCAGCCAGCTGCTATCTTCACAAAGGATGGCAGCAATAAAAGATAATTTATGACTAGTGGCCTAGCCGGCTGCTGTCTTCAAGACAAGGACGCGGCCAAACAACAAAGCCCCTTCTCAATACAAGGGTCAGTACTTTACATCAAAGCAAGCACCGATAAAGCTGGCCACTTACCTAAATCACGGGTCACCGAACTAATCAAGGTCGCACACTAGGACAGATGTCTTGCTGTGAGTGTTGCTAACACTAATATAAACTTCGCCCCATTGGAAGAGAGGATTATTATATACCAGCACGTCAGTAGATTATTATATTCCAGTATGTCAGTAGATTATTATAGACCAGTACGTCATTAGATTATCATATCTAATGATAATTCTACACATCGTTATATGAGCAGCAGTTCCGCGTCCCTATACAGGTTTTACTTATACTTATTTTCATAGTAGTGCATCTTAGTTTATTTATTTTAATCATTTTAAATTATTTGTTGTTTATCTCTTATTTATTTCTAAGTATTTCATTTTAATAGTTACCATTTTTCACTTTTAAATTACTGTAAAAATATAGTCTATTTTTATAAATTCAGTATTAATAATTCGAGCACTAACTTCCATAAATCTCTAAACTAACTTCCGCCCTCTTCAAGACATCTAACTTCATACCATAGGAATCACAATAAACGATTCCACTACTCATTCTATACGTTATTCTTGCATTTTAAATTCAGAGTGCCAAGAAGTGTTCAAGTTAACATTTGTAAGTTTAAATCAATCTAACTTGTTTCATTATTGCAATTAACTTGTGTTTGATAAAATATGTTATAAATAACGCTAGGTGATTGTTCACTCGTTCCATAGTTCTTGTGGTGGTTGGTTCCGCAAAGCTGGAAAGCATCAGAGACATTTTCCGTGGTAGCCTGCTTTCGTTTGTGGTCATCGACCGGTTTCGGGCGTTCGCCCATCTTCAGGATGCGTTATTCAGACAGTGTGACAACACAGACTTGCATAGAGCAGAGTTAGTTTTCACACTCTGAAACGCGCCCGAAACCGGTCGATGACCACAAACGAAGCAGGCTACCACGGAAAATGTCTCTGATGATTGTTCACTCGTTTAATGTTTTCGTTTATTTTATATAGTTTACGATTTCGTTTGACGAAGGATAAATATTCAGGATACAATTCGTGAAAGCAGAGTTTAATATTTACGTTTACACAACACTCTTATTTGAACCTCTCGAAAACACTATATGTAGCTTTTCTCATATGTGTAACTCCTCTTTTATTTTAAAGAGCGCTCTGTGCGCACTGCTCCTAAAGCGGCCCCTACACGGTCAATAATATTGTCAATATTAGTATTGACAATATAACCATCAATACTCGTGCTAACCGGTCTCAGTACTTCATTACGTTACAGATCATTATTTTTGTCAATAACTTTGATCAGTAATTACTACTTCTGCCACTAGGAGAATGAATGTACGTGGTTTTACTCGGTTTTTTCCCTTCCAAAAAATGAATAATCGTACAAAAGCTTGCGTAGCTATTATTTTGGCGGTTGGCACTACTCGTCAAGTGAAACGCAAACACTGGATGAAAGAAGGCCTTAAGAAGAGAGATGAATATTCTCATTTAGTACTTTTGAAGGAAATCAGCCTCTGCGATGTTGAAGATTTCAAGAACTACTTTCGCATGGATAAACCTACCTTTAACAAACTGTTACAGATGGTTGAACCATTTTTGAAAAGACAGGACAGAAATATGAGAGAAAGTATAAGTGTTATGGAAAGATTAGCCTTAACCCTGAGGTTCTTAGCCACAGGAAGAAATTTTGAAGACTTGAAGTTTTCAGTCATAATGTCCCCAACAACTATCAGCAAAGCTGTAATAGAAACCTGTGAAACCTTTATATATGTCCTTCAAGACTTTGAAAAAATTACAGTCACCTTTAAAAAAATGTATGATTGAAGTTTTATTTTAATACACAAATCTTTCCAAAGTACCTTTGTAAGGTATTGTATCACTGTTGTTGAGGTTAGTTTCAACGTTGTATAAAACTACTAAACTGAGTATTGATGGAAATATTGGCGCCGCCCCTACACGGTCAATATTATTGTCAATATCCCCTCCAATTCTCAGTATTGATACACGAAAATCAGAAAATCCGGATTTCCATCAATACTCTTGTCAATACCGATCGTCAATACAATGTTTTCACCTTACACGGTCAATATTATTGTCAATATGCTAAGGTATTGTCAATATCATTGTCCGTGTAGAGGCCGCTTTAAATTCCGAACAACTTGTAATTGTTATTCACATTATTCAATAATTAAAATATAGTCGAATTATTTGTTGTAAGCAGTGGTGACTTTTTCATTATATCTTAAACATCTCTTTTCTCTAAAACTTACACACCACTCATAAGGCCTTTTCAACACCGCTTGCTACACTTGTTATAAATACCCACACAACAACATATACTACACTCACTAAAACACATTTTACCTCCGAACACATTTTTTTGAAAATAACTTCTCCCAAGATTTGTTCTGAGTTTTTTTTTTTTTTGTAAATATTTCTTTAAAAAAAATCTTTTATCAGTGTTACAAATCCTGACAATTTTCTCAAAAAAAAAAAAAAAAATCCCTAAACATTCTATGATTTACATAAGCACCAAACGCTTTTTAGAATTCTTTTTTAGATGACCATTTAGATCGAAACGTGCTATTGTAGGAAATAAGTAAATAACAAGTAGGTGTCGTCCACTAATCAACTCAGGTTATTATAGTAAGGCATTATATATTGTAACAGCAACCAATGAGAGTAAAGAGAAGAGTAACGAACCCAACCACTCTCTCGGACTGGAGTGGGAGAAACTGTATAAATACAGCGACAGACAGTCCATGAGGACAGCTCAATACAATTCGAGACAGTTCAAGACAGTTCAGTATAGTTCATCATCTCGCCAGTCACTTCATGTCATTTTCATACCACTCTACCTTAACCATTCTCTATTGTAAAGTCCAGGCAGACTGTGTCTCATTATTATTTTACATAGTTAACCAGTTTAACCAAGTCTTCTTATTTCAATCAAATCAGACCCAAATTCTCTCCACCCAACACATCTCCAATAGCCGAATGGTTTAGCGTGCTGTTCTAAGTGAGCGCTTTGGTACCGTCTAGCCTGGTTCGAATCCGGTCAAGATTTAATAAAGGCATCAGTTGCTAATTTGTCTACTAAATTTTGCAGGGTTAGCAATGGGTTTTCCTGCGCTTTAAAAAGCAATGACGTGGAAATATGCTTGATACGATCAGAGAAAGCCTCGAGCGTTTCATTTGGATTTTGATGCAGGCTAGTTATCTGCTCTAATAGGACTATTGGTATTTCTTTTCTTTCTTAAATCTGTTTATGAGATTTTCTATCACTAGCTGCTACAGCATGAGCTAGTTTTCATCATCATTGCTAGCTTTCAACAACACTGGCTAGTTCGCAACAGCTTCATCACTAGCTTTCTGCATCAAAAGCTAGTCTGCATTAACTTAGCTAGTTTCAACAACCCAGGCTATCTGCAACAAACTCGTAGCCAAACAAGATGTGCTACACACATACACTCAACACACGCATGCTCAAATTTGTCACATATGAAAAATTTCTTCAGGAGAGGGGATGCTGTAACAGCAACCAAAGAGAAGCTGAGCGCCCAATGAGAGTAAAGAGAAGAGAAACGAATCCAACCACTCTTTCGGACTGGAATGGGAGAAACTGTATAAATACAGCGACGGACAGTCCGTGAGGACAGTTCAATACAATTCAAGACAGTTCAATATAGTTCAGTATAGTTCATCATCTCGCCAGTCACTTCTTGTCATTTTCATACCACTCTACCTTAGCTATTCTCTATTGTAAAGTCCAGGCAGACTGGGTCTCATTATTATTATTATTATACATAGTTAACCAGTTTAACCAAGTCTTCTTAATTCAGCAACCAGATCTAAATTCCCTCCACCTAACACATCCATTATATATTTTTTTTTTTTTTTTGAGGGTTCCGTACTGCGACCATTGTTTGATCTATTATGACCCCCTCTGGTGCCGAAGATGAGCTAGCTTATCTACAGCATTCCCTCCAGGTTGAGCTCCTTGAGGGATCCCGAAATCCTGGAAGGTTCTAGGGTAGGTATTTCCTCCTCCACTATCTGGTAACGGCTCAGACTACTAAATCTTCTTTGAATGACGGCATCACAGTCTGTGAGGAGGTGACATCCATTATATATATTCTTTATCAGGTATTCTTTCTGATTATCGTATTATTTCAGGTACAAAAAAAAGAGTATTGTATTATTTCAATACAATTTATGATATTCTAATTAAGGCATATTATCATTACAAAACTGTGGACGCAGAAGAAAAACGTAAATATAGAAGAATAAATCCAAGTCTGAAAATTTTTTGTGTGAATAATTGTCTGTCATTTAGAAAAAAGAAGAAGAAAGAATGTTGAAGTACAAGGAAGAAAAAGAAAAAGTATTTAAAAATCTATTTCCGGTAGCTGAAAATTATAAGCAAGCATTATTAAAATTTACTCCAGAAGCAAATATACAAAATACATTAATTTTTCCGATTGAAGTTGGACATGGTGATTATCCTCATATAATCAAAATGGAATTAAAAGAACCAATAAGATATGATGGAAATTTCGGTATAGTCCAAGATGTTATTGAATTGAAAAATCAAAAACCACTTACAGTAAAAACATCTCGTCTATTTTTTGAAGGATGGGTGAGTTTTTTATTTATGAATTATTTGCATTCATTCTTATATCACTATTTATATAGAGAGTTGGATCGAATATAAATACACAACTTGATGAGGAATTTGTTGGGGGGAAGCCATTTTAAGTAAAAGTTAAAAAAAAATCTGATGTGAAACACTCAGCATACTTTTTCTTACTCCAATTTACATAATCTCTAATTTATCGACCTCTAATATATATAACGCTTCTTCTTATTGTAATTTATTTATTTCGTTGCACTAATAATTAGTTCGATTCCTTTTTGTTTTTTTCTTTTAAGTTATTGTGGGAAACTAGATTTTGATTGCATTAGCTCATATGTAGATTTCCATCTTTATATGTACGCTTTCAATACTTTGTGGACTGCACCACATACATAAATTTAAGGACAATATAATCAATAGCTAAAAAATTCAAGGTCTAAAAAAAAAGTTTTTTAACTGAATATTATGAATTCCTTTGTGAAAATTTTGTTGGTGTTTAACATCAATTTTATTTTGTTCCATTAGTAGTATAAACAGCCAAATACAAAATGGCGGACTCGTATATTGGATTGTTGCATTTCCGCCTAATTGCCTTCTTCTTCAACCATGAAATTAAAATTCATAGTTTTCTCCTTTATAGCTCACATTAATTTTATATAACAGTAACAATAATAACTTGATTTTTTTGCAATTTTTTTTTTTTATAAAAATTTTTTATTGAACAATTTGATAATTTATAAAATATCTACGGAGGGAAAATTAGTAAAAAAAAAATTCTAAACTGGTTTTTTCCAATGAAATAATTAGCTATAAATAATTAACCAATTAGAGTGTAGAAGTGAAGGTGTGAATTGTGAGCGTATGTTAGGCCAATCAGAAATTTAGAATTATCATGTTGACCACGCCCAATATTTGACACCTTCACGTAAAAAAAAAAAAAAAATTGGTCATCTTCGACTTTATAGAAAATGATTTATTTATTTTTTTTAATTTTTTGCGATTTTCTTAAAAAAGGGCTCTAAATATAAACCTTAATCTGGTACACGTGACACACATTTATTTATAAACCATTTATATTTTTATGTTCTTCTTTATTACATTCCAGCCAAATGAAATTACAATATTGAGTAAAATCGAACCACATGTAAATGTAATTGAGTTGATAAATTATTCAAAAAGCATTCATAAGTCTGTAAGTATGTAATACTAAATATTATTATTAATTAACATTTTATGTTAATATAATTTTTGTCTTTTACCACACAACAACACCTTATTTTCTGCAAGATGCCAAAATAAGACAAAATAAAGTCATTATATTTTGCAAAACATTTGGAAAATCTGAATTTGCCCAACGTTTCGTTCACATTGCATTGTGCTTCTTCAGGGTAATTGCTGATTTAAGTTTTTTGACCATTCAAAGCGGTTGGTTGTAAAGTGGGGGCGTAACTTACCTCTCCTTCTTGCATATGACTGGCTGAAGTTGTTGGGGGCGGAGCTCAAAGCTATCTTCCCATAGCCACCGTTGAGCTTTCTTCTCCCACCATTGTTATCTTTTAGCGCGAACCTATTGCTGCCTTGTGAGATCCGATGGCGAAGTTTTCTGAATTACTATCAATTCATTCAGATATCAACAGAACACTGATATCATACATTAGCGTACCATCTAAACTGCTGACATTCCTAATTAAGATTTTAATTTTGCTCACTCTTTAAATAAATTTAAGTAAAAGTAAAATACCTTTTGCTTTTTTTCAAAGGCGGGCTTTACGTCTAATTAACGATCAGGTATCGTATACGGAGGCTGATAGCCAACATACTTTACTATATAATACTCATATTAATACATTAGAGCTATCGTGGTGCCTTTATTAAATATATAAATATGTTATTACTATAATAAAAAAAATAAATAAAAAAAATCATTCTTTGATCCACTTTATATAAATATCCCACATTCATTTCTGTCGAAAATTTTTCAGTGGATGAACATTTTTTTAGAAAACTTTGGTACAACATTGAGAGATTTGTTAAATGAATCTGAAGCTCGTCAGATACCACTGCTTTATGTCAAGGTAATTTATTTTTTTTTTATTACTACAACTGATCTCAATTATCGTCCATGTTTTTTAAAAACTTTCCAGCTTAATTCCATTCTCTTCTATTTATCTATTTTGCAATCATTTGTTCTCTTCAACTTCCTCTGTGTTCATTGATTACAAAGATTAGTTTCTCGTTACAATTTATTCTCAGAATTTTGTCTTACGTTGGTTAAATTATAAGTCCTGTTTTTTCTTGATATCTTCTTAATCGTTCAGCATATTTATATTTTTAACTGCCCAACTGACACTTCTTGAAAATTGGTTCCAGAACCCCTCCAAATATTTTTACGAATGGTATATACTGCCTGAAGCCTCTTTTCAATTCAATAATTTTCGACTGATTACCTACTAGTATCTTATTATTTATGTAGCTCAGCTGTAACTGCATCTAATAATATGAATAATATCCTTTGCAATTATATGTTATTTTTCAATCTTTCCAATATTATATTTGTTATATATACACTGTCGAATGCTTTCTTAAAGTCAATAAAAAGTAGAATAAGTAAGCTTTGATATTGCTGTGATTTTTCATATTAATTGGCTAACTAATTAATATGACATCACTTATTGAAAAAAAATTTTTTTTCATAAGGATAAGCATTTTTTGTTCAAATAGGATGCCTACCTCTTTGTTATTATAGCCTTAATCACCTTGTATCTTACAGAAAGAAGATTTATCGGCCTGTGATTTTTAAGTTCTGTTTATCACTCTTTTTTATAAGGAAGTATCAGTTTTGATAACAGCCTAGATGCGGGAACCTACTGTTTTTTCGACCCATATTGAATAAATGGAATCTCCTGCTTGCAATTGTTTATTTACCAAAATTATCTAGACCGCCGATTTTTCCAGTTTTCAGTTTATTTATCTTTAAAATAGTTTCTACTTAACAGTTTAATATTTCAATGCCTAATCATCTTCCTCTTGGTACATAATGATGCACTTGTTGTAGCCAGAATTTCCTTTTCATGTATTTTCGTAAGCATCTAAAATCGCTTTGTTTATCTTTCATTACGGTTCATAATTCTTCTTCCCTTTCTTTGTATTATTTCCTTTTACCTAGTGATACCATGATTTTTTTTTCTTTAAATAATCTGATAATTTTCTGTTTAGGTATACATGCTTCATTTATTAAGAGGTTTGGGCCATCTTCATTCTTACAATATTTGCCATAGAAACATCACACCGGAAAATATTTTAGTAGATAAAAAAAAACGTTTTTTGAAAATTGCTAATTTGGAATGCTCTGAACAACTTCCAGAAGGAAAAGGAAAATTTAGAGGTTGTGAAGTAACAACTTACTCAGCACCAGAGCTGTTACTATGGACTTGTTATTACAATATTTCAATAGGTGAGTCCAACTTACTTATATGTAAAGATGTCAAGTAAACAAGAAGTTTTAGAAATATTATGGAATTCCGACATTGTGGTTGTTGGAAATAATCTAATGTGGAATACTTTGAAGGATATGCTTCTAGTCTAGGCATCAGGTCATATGGGAATTTTTGGAATTGAGGATAGATAGGTTTTGTCAGATTAGGTGCCCTCTCCCTTTCATTGGCCCCGAGCCAATGAAATTTTGAGTCCAAAATTTGTTGGTGTATCTTTTAGCACATGCCTGTCAAGCTTCCATTCATGGACAGTGTCAAAGCACTCATCGCTTTGGATGAACACAGTGAGTGGGCTGTTGGCAGTCTAAGATGCTCATTAAGTCTCCAGGCTCATTGAGGGTTTTTAGTGAGGGGATGCTGTGTCTTTCACTGACCTCCTTCAGGCATCTGTTTGGTTTCCTTACTGGGCATTGTGGCTTAAGGAGACATCTCTATACAATGAGGCTCAGGCCGGATCCCTTTTGTAGAGTCTGTAAGACAGAGGAGGAAATACCCATACATCTCACGTCGATAAGAATGATTGTTTGTGCCGTGAGGATATTAGGTTCAGGACCTTTCGCCGGAACAGGATGTCGGTGGAAGAGCTCTTGGGCTGTGTCCTTTTAAGGTTATGGTCCGATTTTTGTTCGGACTGTGGTAAAACTTGGGTGGGTGAAACCTGGGCCTGGACTTTTGTGCCAAGGCCCGGTAGTTGTTATTCTTTTGGGGCAGGTATATAAGCCCATGGCGGCTTTGGATAGCGCAGGGTTTAGCCCTCTCCTCCCTTGAATAAATAAAAATTATTATTATTATTATTATTGCCAAACATTTATTAACCCCAAGATTTTACGCATATAAATATGATTGGTGAGGAACCATCAATAGCGTAGCACATTTCCCAGTTTGTATCCATCATAGATGGCGCTATAACTCCACATTTAATTACACACAAGCAGACTTATCATTTTTATTTGAAACAATTTGTGTGGGAAAATTTATTTTTGTGTTTCTAGGAGAATTGTAAATATGACTCTTCCAATGCAATATACTTTCCTATTATCTATGTAATAATTGTAGTGGTTTTATTAGATAATTTTCTGAATTTTCTTGAAAACGGCTTAAATGATATTCTTAATTTTGAAATAATATTTACTGCTTATATTTAAATCTATCACTTTTATTTGAAAAAGAAATTTGAACGAAATTTGTCAGTTACAGTTGTTTAATAATTACAGTAAGAAAAAGTTACTGTAACTGTTTCCTAATGAGATAATTTTTTATCTTTTAAAGATATTTGGTCAATTGGATGTATATTAGGAGAATTATTGAATAAAAATGAACCATTAATATCAGGTTTATCTGAAGTTGAAATTTTTCATTCAATAAGAAGACTTCTTGGTACACCAAAACTAGATGATGTAATAGATATGGGTTTTCCAGAGGAAGTATATGAAATTTTGAAAAAGACAAAGAAATTTCCAACTTTAAGTACGGTTAGTAATAATGATAATTTCATTAGATTTTTCAATAAAATAAAGGAATAAATTGCACAAAAAAATCACGGAAAGGATTTATTCAAGGAAAAGATTGTTTATTTACAAGGTCATCAGAGATATTTTCCGTGATAACCTGTTTCTTTTTGTTGTCATCATCCGGTTTTGAGCGTTCGCCCATCATCGCGATATTTTTGTCAAAACAGTTAGATAACAGTCTTGCAGAAAGCAAATTCAGTTGATTTGATACACTGGTTTTAAAGTGTTTTTGTTAGGTCCAAACTTAGTTAAGAGGGTTGTTGATATCTGAGTGGGAAAACATAACGTTTTTGAAGGAGATTTAATTTGATAATTAATTACTAATACTATCTTACTATGTGGCCATTGTGGGTGCATAATGGGCCCAGCTGAGGTTTAAGTGCTGAACTTCCTTTATGGAGGCCCCGAATTTCTAGATTAGATCTTACTATTTTATTTATTTATTTTTTTTCTGGATTTTTTTAAGGTGCACAACAGGTCCTTTGCGCACTTTTTTCTAATTTGTAAGGACTCATCCGGGATGCATATCCAGTCTAACAATTTCTACAGCAAACCCACAATCTAGGTCTAATCATATTCCTCTACTCCCTTTTATCACTTATAAAATAAATACCTATACACAAGACACCAGCAAACAACTAAACACATACATATGTACAGCTAGTTTCACAACAAATGAAATAGATGAACCTCCCTAAGATATTCGAAAGTGTTATTGATATTGCCCTCATTGTCTCCTAATCCATCTGTTGTAAGACTGGTCGGTAAATACTTTTCCCCGCGCGTTTACATATTTCGAACATTCCAGTAGAATATGCGGGATCGTTAATGTCGTATTGCAAGCGCTGCATACCGGCTGAGTTTCTCTTCGGAATATGTGACTGTGTGTCAACATGGTGTGACTGAGTCTCATCCTCGCTAGGACAACTTCTTCACGCCGAGATTCTCGATTTGAGGTTGACTATTTCTTTATGGTACTCTTGATATTCCTTAGTTTATTTGACAGCTGCACAGAATATTTATTTATTTATAAAAGAGCGAAAGAACACTGTCAGCCTTGGGCTACTGTGGAATAGTTACTGATAAGAAATGATAAAATACGAAGCGAATGATCGTAAGATGGTATAAATAAATAAATAAATATGTTGTTAATAAATCATTAAACCATATATGCCGGTAATTTGATAATCAAGTATTATACACTTCATATTTTTGGAATGGAGTTTGTAATTGATAAATGACACCGTTCATTTTGTAGCTCTGACCATCACCTAAAAACTGGTTTGAAGGAACAAATTTCAATTGTTGAAAAATTTATAAACAAAATATTTGGATCAAAGTTTTTGTACAGTACAAGTGACAGGATGTTCTAAACCAACACTTTCCGTAACCCACAACTTCTAAACATTATATACAGCAGCAAAGTACAAGTACCTATCTTTTCTTGTATTTTATAGATATATTCAAATGCGCGTCCTGAAGAGATTGAGATTCTAGAAGAATTATTACAATATTCTCCATTGAAGAGACCAACTCCACTATCACTTCTTGGACACAAATTTTTTTCTAAACTTAGAGATCCAACAGTGCTATATCCAAATGGTGACCCTATTCCTGATTTATTTAAATTCACGGAAAGAGGTAAAACTATTATTTATGTAACCTATATAAATGTTTCGATAAATTTATTATCTTTTTCAAGGCAAAAATGTGTTATGAGTGTGTAATTTAAATGTTGTGTACGGCTGTTTGGTATGGCTATAATATCACAGTCACATTTAGATATACAAACAACGATAGCTTATATGTGATTTAGAATTATAACGAAATGATTAATATAGATGCCTATCTGAATTACAACAGTAAATTGATTTAAGAAATAAGTAAATAAAGTCATTAAAATATCTATAAATGAAATATTTATAGGAACTATAATTTTTTTTTTTTAAATACGTTTCTGTGGCAAGGATTGGACACAAGGAAAGTAGACATATACTCCGTTAGCCAAGCACCTTTAAAGGCACTTTTTCTCACACCAAATAGTCTCGGGACTGCTTTACTGCCCTAACCGAGGTGGATGCTCAGAATAAGCTGACACTTGCCTGGGAGCCGGGACATGAGGGGTTTCTGGGCTGGGTAATGAGAGGGTGGCTGCCCTAGCGAGGGAGGGCTCGAAGGATACCTTCATAGGTCCCGATCCCTTCTGCGGGTTGTCCAGAAGCATGATTCAAACTTCTATTAAAGGTTAGATTTTAATCTATAGAACAGCGTCTGCAATGGTGGGAAAGAACACCAGGACAGAGGCAGGGTAAACTGCCTAAATTCGCCAGAGATCTACTAACTACACCGGAATGGATATAAGATGAACAGCGGGTCTATTTATGGGGCATTGCAGACTGAATAGGCACATGTACCAACTACTATTTGCAGACAACGTGCTATGCCGACTCTGCAAAGCCGAGGAATAAACCATGTACTCTGTGAGTGTGCCGGCCTGATGAGGACAAGGTTTCTTCAACAGGATCATGCAATCTCTAAGCCAAGAACTTCATGATGGAGCCGCTTTAAGCTTTGCTAGGCCTGATTAAAAGAGCAATGCTATAACCATAGGGGATCCACAAGAGACTTCTTAGTGCAGGACATGGTGGAACGAGGCTCAACTCCCCTTTATCAAATCAATCAGTCAGCACCATGTTAGTTCCTATAAATATTTCATGTATTGAAAATGGTTCAGGAAGAACCGAATCCGGTTGCTAAAATAAACAAACTGTGGGCTTGACTTATTTTTCTTTTTCTGTTGCTTATCTGGGTATCCATAATATCAGTCACCTATAAGAATCTACTCTTTTAAGTTTTACTTATAACCTCAATTTATAATATTACAAAAAATGCACAAATAGCAACAATGCTGTCTTCTGCCAGATTTAAATAATTTAAAATATCTGAATACACAAATTTTATATACTTGTTTATAAAAATGAGTAAACTTGAAGCAATAAAAAGGACTATTAACGTTTTTTTTTATTCACATAACGTCATGAATGCCGAATGAAGCAAATGCAATACTTATTCTTACAGCAATGTGAAAAAAAAAAGAGAAAAAAAAACAACATAATAAACGATATGACAAACAGTCTCAGATGCCTATATACTTTCTCAATTGTGTTAAAAATCCTATCTCAAAGGTAAAAGCTAACTTTGAATATCAGGAATTGCATTAATACTTGGTTTCTATTAAATTAATTGGTCTTTTATCTCAATTACCATTCTCGCCTAAGAAAGAATTGAAATTTACTCAAGATACAGTTAACATAAATAAATCATAATGAATTGTAATTATTGTGTAATATTTACCAATTTTATTTGCAATGTCCAATATTTTGCCTTATATAGAATTATACTCATTTAACAAATAAAAAAAAATGCATACATTTTGCACCTAACTTTGCTGGATATAAATTACCAAAATGTATATTATATTATTTTTTCTTATACTAGATTTAAATATTTTTCAGAATTAGAAGTCCAGCCAGAATTAGATAGCATTTGCACAAATCACACATAGAAGTGAACTTGTAAATAATTTGTAAGTAACTAATAAAATTCTTTTTATTGTAAAAGTATGTTATTGTATCTTTAATTTATTGTCTTTCTTAGCTATATGTTATGAAATGCTATTAAATATATAAATAAATAACCAATTCAGGAGAACTATCTGTCGCTTAAGAGTTGAGGCTTTCTCAAATTGATCCTTCTTTTTATACAGAGTATATCAAATTAATATTTTATTCTGAACATTAGTAAACATAAGTTTATTAAAGTAAAAAGTTTTCAAGCAACTAACTAACCCTGAAAATGGATGGCGCTATAGCGTCATGCCTATAATCGGCCGTCAATGACAAAGATGGTTAATAAGCTGTGTGTTAATTAATGTTGTAGTTTTTTTTAAACTGCCATGTTATTTCATACTATTATATTATGTCTTGACGACTAAGAGGGTCGCGGAGATGAGCGCACAAGGTCTGGCGAGAGACAGTCTGGAGCCGGTGCTGGTGCAGATCTTGGTGGTAGTAGGCTTATTAACTTATAAACTTCTTGAAGTTTATGCTTATGGATCATGAAAAAAGAAACTAACATGTAGATAAATATTATGGCATAGCTTGATTTGCGAAACCCCAATCACTAGAGGATGGGTCAAAGTTATCTTTATAATCAAAACCAATTATAGAATAGAAGGTTACTTGTAATTATTGTATGTTGTATTAAAATAATTTTATGCACTGGTATCATGATAATTAAAATGATTAGATTACAAAGTTGTTTGATATTATAAGTAAATTTGTGAAGGTTTTTTCCGGTTTTTTGATTGGTCAACAATAGTTCAACAATAGTGATTTTTTTTTTTTTATTATAAAGAAATTGGAGAAAAATAAAAATTCGTCGTTAAAAAATATTTAAATATTCGTATATTTATTGCTGCTGTCTTTATGTGATCACTCTATACATTCATTGTAAATACCAAGGTCAGTCTGTATGTTGTATCAAGTCAAATAAATAAATAAATAAGTCCTTGAAAGTTTTATATATTATTCTATAAATGTTATTATTAAATATAAACCTGGTGGTTTTCTATGAATTGTGCTAATGATATGTGACCCACCAAAGATATTCTGGTTTCCAAAGTACTTTGGCCGCCCTTGAGAAATTATTTTGTCCCCCTGTTTGTTTAAACAATTCTATGGGGGCATCGCCCTAAGCTAAACTTTCCATTGAAATTTTTGCTATTTACAAGGAATCTATAAAAAATTGATTTAGTTATATGAATATGCATGGTGTTATATATCTCGTACAAAATGTGGCATAGAAATTGTGAAAATATAAACAACATTATTCAGGAATTAATTGTGTATTCATAAATAAATAATAATGAAAATTGATTATTTTTTTTAAGGAAAAAACAAGCATGCATGCACTATAAATAAAGATTACTTAAGTATTAATAATATCCATAGTTTTCGATGTTTGTATTGTTCAAAATATTTGTAAAAATTATATACATATATACAATTAAAGATTGACTGCCATGTAAATTATATCCTATTATAACCTATGTAAAATAACAAAAATATATTTTTTTTAAATAATCATATTTTTAAGCAAGAAATAAAAAAAGTGAATTAGAGTAATAATTACTATTACAATTTTGTATTTCATAAATTAGTTTTTTATAATTTTTTACCCCTACAGAGAAAGAAAAAAGAAAATGTACCTCAAAAATACAGAAGTGATTAATTAGTATAGTTATTGTAGAAACCGATAGGTCGTACTATTTACTAAGAAGTAAACCTAGTATAGTTACAATTTTTGTCAACAGATAACAGTAGTTTCTTAAAATGTAAAGCAATGCCTTATTCTTTCAGGCAAGCTTAACGTCCAAATACCAAATTATGATGGACAAGGGGCAGAAGCACCTACTTTACATTATTTAAATATTTATAAATTTTGCATCTTGAAAACTAGTTATGAAAAAAGCTTGTTGAGATTCCGTAGCAGTATGTACTCCTGATGCTAAATATTATTTTTTTTTTTTTACTTTCTCTTACTCCTAATAAGAAGAAAGTTATTGTAATCGTGTCAAATTTTCGATATATCGAGTTATTACCGGAAATACACGTTTTGAGGTCCCCTGAGCCAAAAAAAAAGTGATTTTTAGAGAATGGTCTGTGTATTGCCAACAACATAGCTCAAAAACGAAAAATCGTAGAAAGTTCAAACTTGATATTCCGTTTACAAATCGCCTTGGGATCTGACAATAAATTATCTGTCAAAATTCCTTAACCGAAAATTCCTTTAATAAATGCTTTGTATCACTTTTTTTTGCAATCTTCTTAAAAATAGTATTAACGATTTTCTTTTAAACATGGAATATCAACTATAAATCTAAAAGCTATAATTTTTATTAGGAAACATTTCTCTGCGTAAATTCATTTAAGGCGAATTTTATAGGAGAAGTGGGGTTATGTATTCTTAAAAAAAGTGCTATTTCCGTTTATTATAAAATTCTATTATCTAAATAATATTTATTAGAATTAAATATGTTGCAAAAATTCCAAGTTTGAAGAAAATCGATTGACCGGAAGTGGGTTTTTACGGTTTTTGAATATTTTTTTTTTTTCAGTTTTCTATATTTTTCATCATAAAAACACCGACGGAATTCTTTAAATATGATAAACTAACCATGAATATGGGGACCTATAAGTTTGTTGCAACTTGTTGCAGAGAAAGTTCACTTAAAGAAATTTGGGGGTGAGAGGCAGAAGTTATGCTTTCCTCAAACAAGTCATTTTAATAAATTTACATTCTCCCATTGTTGTAAAATTGAAGATAAGTAAACATTTGGTAAAAATTATGTTTGAATCAATTTGTTAATAATAAGAGGAAAGCATAACGCTACTGTTCCCCCCCCATAACCCCCCAAAAAAAAATTTTCCAGGAAAATGTTTTAAGTGATAGGTACTAATGTGTGTAGATGGTATACGAAGTTTAAAGTAAATCGTTGTAGTTGTTTTCGAGTAAATCACGAAAAATGAAAAGAAAAAAAATAACATTTTTATTAATGTCGCACTTGGTTGATGGTCTGATATGTTGGCAGTACTGAAACGGAATATCAAGTTTGAGCTTCAATTATTTTTCGTTTTTAAGATATTCTGTTTAAAAAAAAACACACACACATACACAAATAGACCACTCCCTAAAAACATTTGTTCCGGTGAAAACTTAATTTCGACACATTTGGCACGTTCGCAACACTTCCTCTTACTAGGAGTAATAGAAAGTAAACAAAAAAAAAAAAAAATTGTGAAACGTTTTCGAAAAAATATTCAGTAAAGTAAAACCCCAATTAACTTAAAATTTTGTAATATCCATCAGGACCATTATATAGAATATAGGTGATAGAGTTGCACAATTTTTGAAATAGCATTTTAGAGAAAATTCTAAAGTAATCAGTCAATTGCTCTAATTAAAAATATAAGTCCCACCCATATCATTGAAGTCATTTGCAAGAAATTGTTAAATACCAAAAGAGCCATTGAATAAAGTCAGATATCTGGTTAAGAGGATGGATATTGACTGATATCCCCTTGTGGGGGTCACATGGCGATACTTAAACAGAATAACAAGTTTTAGTTTTCTTTTTTTAAATATTTGGTTTATACTTCACAATATCTAAAAACTTTTTTATTCGTACTTAGTGAACCTCAAAATAAATAAATACCTCTGATTAAACCTCAACTTTGAAAATGTCGTAACACTAACGCAAGAGTACTTTTTCTAAAATGTAAGAGAAAGTAAAAAAAGAAAATTTCTATATGTTTTAAATAAAATTATTTTTCCTCTATTATTGTAACAGCGTAAAAACAGGGGCGGCAGAATTATGAATATCAAGTCCGGCTACACATTATGAATAAGTTAACCCCATTGTTATTATCCATTTACAAACTTATTTCCGGGAATCCCCATGAATCTAATCATCCATCAGCACACTTCAATGGCTATCAAATAAGTTAAAATGCGTCACGCTATACCTCTGCTTGTTGTTACAACTATGATAATATATATATATGGGAAAGTGGCGCTCTCCCTTTTGCTTCTATATAAAATTATCGATCCATACGTTTCATAAGAAAATGGCAGTGGAATGTCAAGCAACTTACAAGGTTCTTGTTTTAGGTGATTCAAATGTTGGAAAAACATGTATTGTACATAGATATTGTGATGAAACCTATTATGATACGTATATTTCTACTATAGGTATGTTTTGCCTTAACTATTCTATTTAATGTGTTTATAAATTGTTGTTGATAGTGCCTAGACTTATCTCTCCATAGTGATTAACTAAAAACTAATTTTAGAGAAACTTTTCATAGAAAAAAGAACTAATAATTATAAGTAAACACAATAATATCATCTAAGACCAAAATAAATCACCTAGTTTGACAAACTTCTTAAAAAGATTTTTTACTTTCCTTGCTTAGGTCTCCTAAATTTGAATTTTCTTTTAACTTCTTTCGCCATCCATCTGCATCTAAAGCTTCTAATCGATGTAGAATTTCCTTCACCAACCATTCCGAATCTTCTTCCTCTTTTTTTGGTCTATCTCTACTCCCACCATGCTTTCGTTTGGTTACCTGTTTCGACTATATCCAGTTTTTGTTTGCCATAGTCTGAAAAACATTCTTCCCCTCACTTTCATTATCAAAGTATACTACATTTTTTCATCTCTCTTATCTGGTGCTCGAACAGACTTCCAAAAGCGGTCGCCAGCCAGAAGTTGTTGCTCCAAAGGTTCAGTCCAGGATAGTCCATATTTATACTCTATTGAGTAATCTACTTTACATTTTCATATTACTAAAAATAAGCTTTTTTGATCAGTTTAGTTATATTCTTTTCTTTAAGATAATCAATAAATATTCCAATCTTAACATTACTTATCCTTTTCTGCATTATTTTACCGATGGTGTTTCTGCTTTGGTCTTTGATATCAAAAACCCCCCCAAAAAATACTGGACTGATTAATTGATATGATAATAGAATTCATGATATAATACTAATTTTAAAATTTATTAAACATATATTTATAACTTTTTAGGTATTGATTTTAAACAAAAAATCATTTGTGTGGATGGCACACCAATTAAAATGCAAATTTGGTGAGAACGCTTATAGGTACAATTATTAGAATTTGACGCTTAGTTTATTACTTTTTTTTATTCAATTCTGCACGCTTTACTGATGCATGCTTTTTTTTTTAAAAAAAAAAAAATTGAACATAAAAATTTTATTTAATATTGTGGTTTACAACTTACTCTTTAAAACAAAAAATTGTAGGGATACCGCTGGTCAAGAAAGATTTAGAACCTTAACTACAGCATATTATCGAGGTGCAATGGGTATACTCCTTATGTATGATGTTACCAGTATGGAATCTTTTAATAATTTAACTTACTGGCTAAAAAATATAGAAGAGGTATTTTTCATTTTTTTTTATTATAATTTTTAAAGTAATTGAATTTTTGATAATTATGCTGTAGACTGCATTGTTCACAACCAAATCTTACGAATTGATAACAATGCACATCATTTATCATTGATGTTTGTTCTATTTATCTTAGCAAAACCAGTAAAGTTATAATCATATTTTTATAAATTCCCTCGACTTTAATAATACCATTAATAGCATCTGTTCTTTTTTTGCATTATTATGGATTTCTCTAATAAATAAAAGAAAAATAAATGAATTATCATTTTCCATGCAAGTATATATATAATAATAATTGGAAAATTGCATGTTGAATGAAAGCATACGTCGAAGCTTGAGTTTAAGCACGTAATGCTGGAATTAAGACAAGTTTCTTGTTATTATTTAGACTGAAAGTTAAGCTGTATATACTATCTCTTTTAGTACAGTATTGCTCATTCTGAAGGTTTACTGTTTCTTTTAAAGTCAGTTTATTTTAGAAGCTCAAAATAAAAAAAAATACTGAAAAAAACAGAAAAAAAAAATTAATATCGAACAAGATTTGGGTATCTGACAAGCATATTTATTATTCGTGTCCACAGGACTTGTGGCAAAGTCATGAGATAGGACGGGCGTGTATCATAAGCCTAAGGCTCACTCAGATCCGCACTTAGAATCAGAATAACACTGTGGGCTTTTTGATAGCCCTTACTTGGAAGTGGTGAGAACGAATCTTGATATAAGTGACTGCAATAAGGGGTTGCCACGGACCAGCGCCCTAGCTCAGTGCTAACGTTCATGCCTTTGACCACAGGAGCGTCCTGTTTCGACGAAGTGGTTCCATAAATTTACAACGATCGTTCCTGTTTGAGTAGGTATTTAGTTGGCATTATAGTTACCGAGGAAACTTGTTGAGCTCTTTGGCAGTTTTATGTACAAAAGCAATGAGGCAGTCAGAAAGGCCAGTGTGTTCTAAGAAAGAGGACTTTTAAGTGAACATAAGTAATTGCTTAATATTAAAAGCTAAATTTAAACATATTAATATTGAATGTAACTCTTTATACTGAATGCACTTAGTCCCGATAAGGTATTTAAATATTTATCTTTAGTTGTCATTTCTGTCTACATTGGCCATGGAGTTTATCAACACGAATTATCACAACAGTGACATTATCAAGTTGAGAAAAAATAAACTGAAATTTTTGTTTTAATTTTAAAATTATTACTCCAAAGCCATGTAATTTCTATTACAAGTTCACATAAATTATAGATTTTTACTTTCTTCTACTGTTTTTATTGCATATGCTTAATAAAAATATATGAATGAATACGTAAAATGATAAGTAGGCTTATAGGTAAGGGTTAGTTGGTTAGTTCGGAAGATTACAACGATCGTTCCTGTTTGAGTAGATATTTAGTTGGCATTATAGTTACCGAGGAAACTTGTTGAGCTCTTTGGCAGTTTTATGTACAAAAGCAATGAGGCAGTCAAGTCCAGAAAGACCAGTGTGTTCTAAGAAAGAGGGACTTTTAAGTGAACCCAAGTAATTGCTTAATATTAAAAGCTAAATTTAAATATATTAATATTAAATGTAACTCTTTATACTGAATGCACTTAGTCCCGATAAGGTATTTAAATATTTATCTTTAGTTGTCATTTCTGGTTTACATTGGTTTAGGAGTTGTTTAATCGACAATAAGAGAAAAATGCTGTCCTAATAGATTATATGAATGATAACATATTAGATACCTTGTGAGTGTATCTTTTAGACCCCACCAACTCTGAAATAGTGTTCTTTAATAAATTTCTGCTCTTCAGAGATAATTAGAGCAGCCAAGTTTGCAGTAGGGTGCCCTATTACAAACCTGGTGCCCTGCGCATAATTCTGATTTAGGAAGATAAAATATTTTAAGTTGAGCTTATTATTTGTAAACAGAATGCCTCACCAGACGTAGTTAAGGTATTGGCTGGAAATAAATGTGACGCTACTTCTCAAAGAGTTGTGGATCTAGAAATGGGTCAGAAGGTACTATAAAAATAAAATAAAAAAATTAAAATATTTAAATTCAATTTTGTGAAATAATAGTAACTTTTTTTTTTTATAGATAGCAGAAAACTATGATATTCCTTTTTATGAAGTATCTTGCAAACAAAATATCAATATAGATAAAATATTTCTTACATTAGCAAGGTTAATTAGAGATCAAAGAACATATCAGGTAATTCAGAATGTCAAGTGTAAAAAATTCTTCATATATTTTCTTCTTTTTTTTTTTTTTTACTTTTGTATATTTTTAATATTGAACTTCTACAGTTTGAAATTCGTCAAAAATAAAAATTATTTCAAAAGGAAATAAATACTTATCCATGCTGTAAATTCTTGTTTCTCTCTTTTTCGTTTTTATACTAACTTTTGATGTGATTGATGTGTATATAGTTACTAATAGTGAACAAAAATGATTACAGATTGACCAATATGATAGCGGCCAAAATGGTAATATTCATTTGGATTTAAAATCAAGATTATTTGAAAACAGTTTGAAGGATCAATGGAAATGTGCATGCTAGCTATATCTTAGCTTTTATTTATTTTATTCATTTTTTTATTTTATTTGTTTTATATTAATTATTCCCCCTTTAAACAAAAATTCAGTGATATACAATCATTAAATTGCTTTGCTTTGAAAAAAAAAAGAAGAAATTTTTTTAATGAGTTAACATAATATTATCTTTTAAAAAGAAGGATAAATTTAGAAAGATTAGTTGTTTGTGAATTATTATACTCAAATTTAAGTTTTTTATTGGAGGAAATGAAAAGGTTTATAAAATATACAAAAATGCTTCTTGCTCAGAAATTCAAAAAAAATATTCCGGGTATTTATCGGGTATTAGAGTTTTTCTCGAAAAGTGATGATTACAGAAATTATGATTTTCTGAGGAAAGGACCAGAGTGCTACCTAAAAACCTCAAGGAAAAATAACAACAAGCACTGCAGAACTAACAAAAAACTCTAGTCCCGGAGTTTAATAATCCATCAATCGAGATACTAAGTTCCCCCAAACAAACTCTAATGGAAAACATAATCTTCGCAGATATCCTAATCCGAATAGAAATCTTGAACCCACTAATCTCTCTATATAACCCAAACAGTCGTGTTTTAAGATGAATGTATGTTTCATTTTTAATCTCACAAAAAGTGATCCGCCAGGAGCTCTTATTTTTAGAGATGTCTCCTTTAATCCAAAAATGTTCTATAAGGGAGCCAATTAAATAGTTTAGAGATGTTGTTAGATGTACAGCAAGATGTCACTGTCATCCTTTTAGGATTGTCAACAACCCACTAACTCATAAGTAGGGTTGAATTCTTTTGAAGTTGTCTACAGAAGTCTGAATTAGTTTAGTGATCACCAACAGCAGGTTCAGGATAAAAGAAGGGAGACATATCCTAACATAACTCCTTGGAATAAGATAGCTCCATTAATAAATCGAATTTAATATTCACAAAACTACCAGACTAATTTACCCCAAACTAATAAACCATTTTCAAAATTGAATTGTTGTTTGTTCTTTTCTTCTTGCACACTCTTCTATTCACTGATAATCCGAAAAAAGACTTGAAGCTCCCCTAAGTTTTATTAAAAAAAATTTCTCAAACATATGAATATATTGTTTACTTATCATCTTAATATTAGATGTCATCTGATTGGTAATTTAACATTTTAGCTTAGTTTGTTTTTTAAAAAAAAAAGAACCCTGCAATAAACAGATCTTTATTGTTAGTGGAGAAAAGCACTTTATGGACCTAGAAAAGAGCAGTAAAATGCTTTTTATTTTCTGTCTTAATAAAATTAAACCTTTTATCTTTTACAAATTTTAAAAACGTTTTTCAATTAATTATTTTTTGACAATAAATAAATAAAAAAAAATAATTGAAAAGAATTTAAACAGGGGCAATAAAAATCTTTTTTATATATATATATAAAAAACGTTAGTGTTTAGAACATTAGTAGAAGAGCTCTTTTCTTGGTACTAACTAGTAGATATTTTTCGTAATTAGGGCAATTATCATTTTTTAAATCTTTTTTTTTTTTTATTGTGTACATATTCAAATAAAATGTGTCTTATTTATGTTAATAATGTAAATAATATCAGTGTTGCTAAAAAATTGTTTTTAGAATAACTTAAAAAGAAAAAAAAACTGGTACTGGTGATATTCTTTTTTTTAAAAAAAATAAAATATATATATATAATAAAATATTACTTCAAATTTAAAATTAAAAACCATTAAAGATATGTTTTTCATTAACTAAGGAAGAAAACAAAAAAAAACTTTTGAAATGGGACCAGTGCTGGCTTATAGGTGCTAAAACTGAATTTGTTAATTATTTACTTGGGTGGGATATTAGTACAAGACAAAATGAAATTCTTCTGAATCAGTGAAAAATATTGTTTTTTGTGTTGTTAAAATTCAAATTTGTGCGAGTAATCAACAAATAAAACAATATTTTAAATCTTCATTGATTTATTATTTTAATCCCTTCTTTTATTATTTGCCTCTTCTTTCTAGTAATATTTGTGGTTTGTTATTATTTTTTTTAAATAGGTTGCCATGCTTACAACTTATTGATCCTAAACTATATTCTCTCCCCCAAACATTCAGTATTCAATTTTATGTCATTGCCTTTAATGAAGAAAAATATAATTTATAGTTAAAAATAAAATATGATTCCTGACAAAACTAATATTAAATTACAAAATGAAAATTTGGAGAAATCAAAATCAATAGACAGTGTTAATTTTGAAAATAGTTATGAAAAGATTAGAACTGTTGGAAAAGGTAATATATTACAATTCATATACTTTATTGAGCTAACAATTTCATTGCCTTTCCTCAAATAAATTAAGTTTTTTTTTCTCTCTCTCTCTCTTGAGATATTTGCCACATTTAGCAATTTTGAGACGTTTGTGATCTAGAAAATTATTTTCTGAATTAATAGAGATATAATTTCTAAGGACTGATAATTTAATTAAAGGACGAGTTTTAATGTTTACAAATTTCTTTCATGAAAATATTTTTATTTTTTTCGAAAAGAAAAGTTATGGCAAGGAAATGCGATGTTAGATTTCTTATAGGAGATTAATGCCCGTTCCGTGTGTACTACTATCATGGAGAGTTAATCATTGCATTCGGTGAACGCATTAAAAAAAAAAAGAAAAAATTGATGCAGACATATCTAAGGTTAGGTCTCGTCACCTAATACAAAAATCCACCAAAGATGACGCTGAGATCACGCTCCCTTTTAGCCTAAAAAATTATTTGTTATTTTACGGATGGACAAGTGAATTTGATTTCAAAATTCAAATAACTCCATTCACATTATTTACTATACATTAGACGACCAGCAAGTTTGGTTCAGTTGATGTCAAACTGTCTCACTCTTTTCGGCTCTTCCATAGTTTTCTTTGAAGGAAATTTGGGAAACTAAGATAGGTTCGTCTGATCATAACAGCTGGCCAACATAAGTAAAATTGATTTTTAGTTGTAATAAGTAAAATTTAGTTATGATTATAGGTATTAGTTTAGAAAAAGAAATAGTTTTATAACTTGATATGAATTTAGTAACTAATACTGCTTCCATTTCTGTTAGATACCGACGCCTAACTCCGCGACTAAAACTGGATGGTCACATCATGACGTCTTTAATTTTAATGTTTCTTATCAATTAGCTTGTTATTCCTTAGAGGAACAATAAAAAATTAAATAAAAGGATAAAAAAAAAAACAATGAAATATTACTACCGAAGAGACTATTGTAATACTGCATCACATCCCTGCTGCAGACATCTGTTCGGCTAGCATATAGGAAAAATTCCAAAATTTCTAAAATTCATTCAGCCCTTATAGTGCGAAAAAGCATGCTACCCCGAGGATGAATTATTTTGAGGAAGCCGTTCCAACTACTATAATTAGATGGTTTTCCAACTTTTGCTACGTTTTCTATTTAATTTAGAACTATTAGGAATTAACATTTCAATTCAAGAATAAAATGAAGATCTGGAATCTACTGGTCTTCCCTCCTTAAGAATGTGTGATATGAATTGGAGAATTTGTAGTGAGGATTACAAGGTTTGGCACTCAACCAAGGCATAGCATTTTGTTTAGGATGATCAATGTTGGCTAAACCATTGGAGTTGGTTAGCTTAGAATCTGGTGAGGTTCATATTGACTACCACTCAGGAAGATCATAGATCTTAGTATATTATTAAAATTCTTTACATTTTTACTGGTGCCCCTTGAATCATAGTTGAGATAAATCTCAATCTTAACCAGCTGAGTTAAGCTCAATATAGTGTAAGTTCTGCAATAACGATAAATAACATTTTTTACAGACAAATTAGAGTTTGTCAATAATAAAATCAAAATATTAAATAATGACAATTTTCAGGTGCATTTGGTACAGCGAATTTATACAGAAGATTATCAGATTCTAAACTGGTAGTGCTGAAGGAAATAAATATGTCTGAATTGAATGCATCAGAAAGGCAAATGGCTTTAAACGAAGTAGAAGTACTTTCTGTAATGCATCATCCAAATATTATTAGGTGATATGATTTTGCTGAGGTTGTTTTATGTTTAAATATTTTTGGTATTATCATGAACGTGGATGGATGCTCAACCATAGTCAAGATGTCTCAAAAACTCATTAATTTTTTTTACAGAGAGAGATTAGATTAAATGGAAGGGAGCACCTAATCAGCCTACGTGTTTGCCATTAATTTGTTGGCAATCATTCTAATTAGATTTCACTTACCGGACCTGTCTAATTGATAGAATTAGAAGTCTGGAGAATGACTCCTACATGAAGCTCTTAGCGTTAATTATTCTTCTCGAAAATTGAACTCGCTGTCAAACAAGCGTTTCACACTTTTTTACACTCAAGAGTATTATCCTCTTCTTCAATTCACTGTCTTGAACTACCTGGATAATTCAAGGCAAGTAAGAGAGAGACTACTAGACCATCTAGAAGGATGGATGGAAAGTCCAAAATAGGGTATTTCTTGCGTGGATGCTTAGTAGTCGGCATAATGGTAACTGGGCACTTGAAAGGCTCTTCATGGACATCAAACATGGATGGATGCTTATCAAGTTTCCAAACTAGTGTTTGAATAATAAGTTTAGCGATAGCTACGCGCCTAAATTTACAGCAGAACTACTCCTAAGGTTGATTAATCCTGGACAATGCAGTTAAGAAGCACACAAACCTTTGCAGGTTTTGCCAGGGTCGTGGAATCATGAATCAGTTTCCTGTCTTAAGATCTCTGCTGCATGAAAGTCATGGCTAGCGAAGCTAACTTAGCCCCTTAAAATCAAACGTCACCTTTATTATATGCTATTTCTATTGTTTATTGTCTTTTTGGGGGAAATAGTAACGGTAATTTGAGATAAAATAATAAAGTAATTTGTAATAAAATTGTTATTACTTTTTTAGATATTTAGGAAGTTTTGAAAAAGAAGGTGTACTTATTATTGAAATGGAGTATGCAGATGGAGGTACTTTGTTACAATATTTGACTAAATGTAAATCCCCTCTTGATGAAATAGAAATATTAACTTTGTTTAAACAGATAGCCGCTGCAATTAAATATATGCATGAACACAATATTTTACATAGGTAAACAAATATCACTTATCATTCAATTTGTATAGCCATAGAATAAAAACAAAACAAAAAATATCGAATAAGTAATTCAAAATAATTCTTTCTTTATTTTTCAATGAATAGAGATTTAAAAACTGCAAACGTATTTTTAACTAAGGATCATATAGTAAAAGTGGGAGATTTTGGAATTTCTAAGGTGATGAACACAAAGTCGCAAGCTCATACAGTTTTGGGAACACCTTATTATATTAGCCCTGAAATGGTAAGCTTACCGCATTAAGGTTAGATTAGTTCTCGCTTAAGCGAATATTTGTGTGAAACCTAAAATTTCAGTAACGGCTAGCAGAAGTATCCACTTGAGATCATATTACTTGTCGAAACGTTTTCAGCAAGACTAAAAAAACTTCATACTTAGTCAATAAACTTTGATTCAAAATTGATTTTTTTACAGTAAACTGGGCGGGGTAATACGGACAACACCGAACGCTTTAAAGATGCTACAAAGAAGAGATTGGGATCTTTATTGTAGATCTCTGAAGTGTTAGACGTTTAGAGGGGGTAGACATAAAGCCCATTCTACTTGATACTTTCTCTCTCAGCAGTAAGAGAAAGTAGTAACAAATAAACAAAATTAAAAACAAAGTTTGCTTCGAAATATTTTTTGACTGGGCAAATTAATATCCCCCAAACTTGGATATTTGTCAAATATGTGTATTTGAATCAATTGTGAAATAAGTTCGTTTAACTTCATGCAAGCATTCCATAATAAAAGAAATTTAAAGAGAAGTTTTTCACATGTTTCGATAGTCGTGGTCTGAATAATGTATAAACATTAAACTGATTATGTTTGACTGAAGAATGATAATGCTCTTTTCAAATTATTTTCAGCATAAAGATAAGTTCAAGCGAGAGTTAAAGATTTTGAGAAGATTGTTTTCTCGATAGAATACACATCTTTGTGACTCATCTGTTGAACCATGGTTTCTAAATAATGCACATCAGATCTTAGGGTTTTAACAATGGCCACATGATCAAATTGAGTTATGTCACAGTTGATAATTTGCTCTAGTCCTGTATATTTTACAAACAGAATTTTTATAAGAAAGGTAGATAAACCTTTTTTCTTTATATCTGATGATCAGGAGCAATAGATTTGAATTTATATAAATTATAGTTAATAGATGGCAAAAGATATTATTGGAGCAAACATGAAGATTAGCGTTAATAAGATCCTCCCCTAGTAGAATATTAAATAAATCTATTTATTGAAGGGGGCTTCAAGAAACTGAATGGGTCTAAAGACATTCCTGAACTTGAACAAATTAATGGACAGCAAGAAAATATGTATCTTTTGTTAAATCTTGTAAATTCTCTGAAATATTCGCAATTTCTGATGAAATTATTTGATGAAGTTTCTGCATTTACTCTTTAATTACTTCTCTTTGCTATTTCTTACTTCTCTGAAGGCATCAGTTTATCTTATCATCTTGCAATCATATTATAGAGGGATTCCTTCTTGGTCATATTGCTCCAGAATTTCTACAACTACATTTTATCAGAATTTCTGATAACTACATTTTGGTCAAAATTGAAGAGCAGAATATAAGATTGTGAAGAACCTACAAATACTTTAATCACAAAGAAAGCATCCTTTACTTTGTTATGTCTGAAATTTTCAATTTTTAAAACAACAAGTATAAGAATAGTTTTTTTGCATATGTACACTGCTATAAATTTTATTAAATTTACAGTGTGAAGGTAAACAATACGATCAAAAATCAGATATCTGGGCTTTAGGTTGTATTTTATATGAATTAGCTTGCCGTGAAAAGGCATTCCAAGGTTCTAATATACCAGCACTTGTGGGTAAAATAATGAAGGTAAGATTTACCAATAAAGTAAATTATTTTCTCAAAAATTGCTTTATAATAACAGTTATAGATACATTTTTTTTTTTTTTTTTTAAAGGTAAGCTATGAACCTTTGCCTTCCATTTATACGTCTGGATTAAGTTTGTTGGTAAGTGATCTACTACAAAAAGAACCTACATTACGACCACCAGCATCTGTAATCTGTTCGCGAATAATGCAGCTTGAAGTAAAAATGAAACAAAAACAATCAAATAACTCCAATTTTAAGTAAATACAATTGGAACTCTCTATAATATAAAATTTTCGATTCTAGTTTTTCGGACAAAGATTGTTAATAAATTCTAAATAAATATAGAAAGTTTGAATGTGTTATATGCATCAAATTAATAACACGTTTTAATTTTTTTTTTTTACAGACTTTCAAATAAAGAAAGGTAAAATACTAAATGAGCATTAGAGCATATATATATATATATATAAAATATTTTTTACATACGCTTGATTGTAACAAATTTTCAGATCTGTTCTGTATCAACTAAGTGGACATGGAGAATCTTTCTCTCTTCAGCCAATCAATCTTCCACCAACTATCAAAATTATTCAAATGTCCGTTAGTGGTACACATTTTATTGTACTTACATCAGGTTAGTTATCGTTTAAATGATATTATTTTATATTGACTTATAAAACATTGTTGTAAATAATAATACAAAAAAATTCTGGTGAGAAACACTCACAACTTTATCTTACTGCATTAACAAGATTGTAATTGACAAATTTTCTTCAAACTTATAGATGTTTACCAAATGTTTGTCTTCCAATTTTATATCAATGGGAGAATCTAAACTTAATAAATTGACATTTTTTAGGACAGCATACCTTGTCCCACCCCCCTGAGAAACATTTTTTAAATGAATTTCTCGGGAAAAAGTTTTAAACAAAATTATTCGTCAGTGTTTTTATGGAGAAAATTGCGAAAAACTGAAAAAACTGTTGTATTTTCTCTCTAACTGTTGTAATTTATATGACTTATTTAGAACTCAATGAACAAAAATGATGAAATTTTCGCAGAATAATCGCACTTTCGGTCAGCGGATTTTTCTTCAAACACTGAATTTTGGCAACATATTCAATTATTAAAATTAATATTATTTGGATGATAAAATTGTGTAATAAACTGAAATAACACTTATAGACTTACTGAACACTGTATATATTAAGGGCAAAATGGCTTTATGCTCTGCTATTATTGAGCAAGGGAATAGAGTGGAATGGTAGACAGAGGGACTGGCAGAGTGAAGGTAACGTGAACGTTATCGGTTTGACGGTGATACAAATAATGATTCTTCTTTAGAACTGCAGCTTCTTATATAGAGGCGGCTAAACTAACTCTCTGTCTCTCTCTCTTGAACTGCTCTTTCCAGTTCCTCCTAGTTTGTCCCCTTACGAGCTTGAGGGAGAATTGCAGCGAACTTGAGGTAAGGAGTGATTTCAGCCCATTACAGAATAAATTGAAACAAATTCCTCCCACCAAAGACTTAGCATGACGATTTCGTACCAGGCCACATCTAAACCTAAATACAAATATGTGTAGTATTATAATAAACCTCAATGGTGGATTATTCTGTGTTAATGTTTTAATATTCCAATTGTTCTAGGCAAGTTTTTAGAAAAGAATTTAAGTTTAGAATTAAGAGAACCATACAATGGTGAGCCAGCAGCACCCAGCTTGTGATTGAGTATATTACAATTTTTATAAATTTCAAAGCTAAATAAAACTTTTTTGAATCAAATTAAAATAAAATTAACTTTTATCAAAATCAATCTTGATACTTTTATCTTACAGGTGGAAAGAGAAATTATTGCATTTGATTCAGTTTCAAATTTTAGATAAATTAGGTTTCGCCGGAAGAACAACTTTTCCGTTTTCGAGGTCACCTGAATCCGAAAAGTTGTTTTTATTTCCTCTTACGCCTATGTACTAACTTAGCAAGAGGAAGTATTGTGATCGTGCCAGATTTTCGAAATTTACTTCTCACCGGAAATATGTAGATGTTTTAGGGTACCCTAGATACGAAAAAAATGTTTTTAGCGAATGGTCTGTGTGCAGTTTTTCGTGATTTTCTCAAAAACGGTTCCAACGTTTTGCTTTAAACTTCGTATATACTACCTACACACATAAATATCTATCACTTTCCATACATATCATTTGATTTGAAACATTTTCTCCGGAAAATTAATTTTTTGGGGGTTCTAGGAGTAAAATGATACTTTCTGCTAAATACCAATTCAGTATAATATATGGTTTTACCACCGAGAAACATTGATAGAATTCCAAATTTTAAGTATATCGGTTAACCAGAAGTGCAACTTTACAGGTTAGGTTTTTGAGTTTTTTGGAATTGTCTCGAAAACGATTACAACGATTTTCTTTAAACTTGTAATGCTTGCTGTATAGATTTTTGAAAATAATTGCTTTTAGAAGGGTTATTGGGGTCTGTCAGTTAGTTTAAATTTAAATTTGCACAATCTCTCTTGGTTTTAACATACTGTAACGCAGCCACTGGTGCCATCTAGGAGAGAAAGCAGGTACCTCAAGTTCTCCTAGTGGCCGCTAGGAAGAGCTGGCTGCGCGCTCTAGCTCTTTATAGAAGAATCGAAAAAGTTCTAGACCCTTCTCCACCGGTATAAATAATGGGACAACACTCAGTGTAGAGAGTTTTTTTTTAATTACAAACGAAGTGTATGTTTGTGGAAAGTGTATAAAAAGTGAACAAAGTGAACTTTTGTGGTTTAAACTGTGAAGTAATTATTATTAAGTGTTGTTTTTTGTAATTTATTGTGTAAAACAATAAATTGGTGTTTTGTTTATTGAAGAGTATTTTATCTATACGAGCCCACTTAAAACTAGTTGCAGTAGCTAGTTTAGAGGGAAAAACGTTACAACACAGTGCTCCCCAATAAGGTCGCTCAGGTATCCACGTAAAATTCCCACCACCATTTTTATCGCCTGTCCAATTAAACATTGTAATGTTGCATTATTAGAGAAAAGTTCTTGATAAAGTTGTATTAATTAGAGTAACTCGTGTGAGTGTGTTTCACACCAGATTTTTTTTAGAAAATTGCTCTGTATATATATATTTGAACAGCATGAATGAAAAATGAAAAATCATGGGCATATTAAACTTGATGTTCTGTTTGTACCACCAGAGATCCGACAGGAAGATGATCGGTCAAAATTCCCCACTTCGGAAGTACCACTTTACTGAAGGGATTTTTCAGTATTTGCGATTTCTTTTAAATTTCGTATGCCTATTATACAAATGTGGATCTATCAATTTTACTTGAAACATTCTGGGAAAATCCATTTTTTAGATTACCTATTAAAGTGCTCCTTCGGAGTACTGCACCGATCTTAAACCTGTATAAGACAATGAGAATTAACTTTTTTGGGGGGGGGCATCGACTAGTTAACTATTGTTGCTAAATTTCCGAATTTGAGGAATTTTGATTGACTTAAAGCGTAAACATTTATTTTAAGATTTCCGCAATACTTTCGATAATGATATTCTAATTACTTATATAAAGACCTGTCACATTGTTTGAAATTTTTTTTCCAAGTAAATCTTTTTATGGTGTTCTGAGAAAGCTGAGATGTCACGTGATCCTCTAAAAAGGAGGGCAGGTTCTTCCTGCTGTTAATATTGAACAACTAAATGTTTAGTAAAAATTCAAAATGAAGAAAGTTTGTCGTTTAGAACCATAAGAGTTACAGGAAAAAGCAATTGTAAGAGAAAGTGTTTTGTGTTTCACATTAGATTCGAAATAAAAAATCCAATTAAACCTTTATTCAATGAAATTATAAGGAAAGTATTTGATAATGCTGAAAAAAAATACAGTTTAATTTCGTTATATAATTAATTTTTATGACTTATTTAGAACTCAATGAACAAAAATGATTAAATTTTCGCAGAATTATTTGCAATTAATTTACACATTTTAATAACTCTAAGTATTCTCTATTACAGATTTGCTTGTTTACACTTGGGGTGAAGGAAAGAAAGGGCAATTAGCTCATGACAATTGTCCAGATTGGTTAAATGAGCCACAATTAGTTGAGAATCTCGTCAGTAAATCTATACATTTGCAAGTATCAACATTTTTAATCTGATTTATGCATTAAGTTTTAATCCTTTAAGCAGGTTATAAAATCATTTTATTCAAAGTTCTGAGAATTTCTGTAATACTTAATTTTTTTTTTTCCTTTATTGCTGTAAATGTAAAATAAGATTGCAATCATATTAAATTTTTCGAATTTGAGTTTCCACTGAAAATACATGAATTGAGATGTTCAGAGAAACATAAAAATGATAGAAAGCTCACACTTGATTTCCTTTTAAGACACCGCCATTGGATGCGACAGCAAAGGTTTCGACCACAATCCGAGTGCAAATTGTTTCAATCACAAGTGTAACTTTGCTCAACTTTCTTGAAATTTTGCGTAATAATTACAATACATACACACTTACTAAGCATACTTTTTTCATATGGGAACGATTTATATGGGGTTCTGGGGGCGTAATGACTTCCTCAGGCTTCCTTCTAGTATGAACTAAACCTTTGGCACAACAGTCACTTATACAATTGTAGATGCTTTTAATTTTTTCTCACAATGACATTACAACGCTCCGTTTGGGCCCTTACATGAATCAAATCCTCACTTCTCGCCTAAAGACATTTACGCTAAACTCTAGACGGGGGGTGTAGTTTTGAAGAGCTATATCGAAGTACTCAACGGTTCTGCAAGCAATATAATTCGGAGGAGAATTTAATATATTCATAAATACCTGGTTTAAAGAAAACTGGTTAACTGTAACAGAATGGGTTTTTCTTGAAAACGGCCTCAGAGATTTTCCATCTACTTCCTGCCCACACAATTTCAAATACATCATTTCCAGATCCGGGCTTCAAAAATGTATTTTTTCGATAGAAAATAATCTCATATGTACTTTTACTTTAAGCAAAATTAATAATCACCAGGAAATGAATACCTAAACTGTGGTTAAGATTCTGTTTCACATTAGCATATTTGTTAATAAATTACCATGACGGTTTTTTTTCTATGTATCATCCAGAGATAAATCCCAGGATTTTCATAATTTTACAAACAATTACTTCTTCAAATTAGACTATTCTGTTAACATATTTAGAATAACGATAAAAACAAATATGTACAAATATAACATCATTTAGCTTTATAGGGTTGGTGCCGGCAGAGGTTTTAGTGTGTTTGTGACTGAATCAGGTATGATTCTTACTTGCGGTGACGGAAGTATGGGATGTCTAGGCCATGGAGACTGTAACAGCATTCAGGTCCCAAAATTATTAGGTATAATTTAAAACATAATATTACTTTTCTTTCTTTTTAATTAATTATTATTTGAAAAAAATACTAATCAGGTTTTCATTGTTTTTAATTAGAGAAATTACTAAATCTTGAGATTGTTGCTGTAAGCTGTGGTGAAACGCATGTAATGATAATGACAAAAGAGAAAGAAATATATTGTTGGGGTAGCCAACCTTTCCAACAAACTATGTAATTATCGCTAACTATTGTTCAATTATTGTTAATTAAAACTAACTATAGCTAAGAATTGTTATTATAGGTTTTTTTTTTCACAGAAAAAGTGTAAATGTTAAAAATGTATTGCTAGGTTTTTACCACAACAACTAAAAGTTCCGACTAAAATGATTCCAAAATCAATCATTTGTGGGCCCGAGGCACTTGCAGTTGTGACGACAAATGGAAAGCTTTTAGCCTGCGGAAACAACAATTATAATAGACTTGGATTAAATCATGATATATTTGGTATTCGAACTGTAAGTCAAATCATAAGGGTGAGAGAAAAGTTTGTGTTTTTAATCAGCATTTTAAATTTTAATTATCCAAATAAAATTCTATTCTTCAAAATAAGATCCATAATTTTCAATATATCGAAATCAATATTGAGCGTTATCTGAATTTCTAATTCCTCTGGTGTTGTAAAAAGCCATGAAATGGTAGTCAAAGGGTTCTTCTTCATAAGATGAGGGAGAAGTTCAAATTCAGCTCCTTCATTTCCTGGATCGTCCAAATGATTTGTGCTATCCAGCATTGTCCTGTTGTAGCACCCGCTCTAGAGGTTACTTCACCCCAGTTACATGCATGTTCAAACCAGATGAAGCAGTCTCTGATCGCATGCTAATGCTATTCTGTTCTCAGAAGTATATTATCCATGTTCAAACAAGATCAAGCATCGTCCTTTACATTCCGTGTTAATTTTTCAATAACACTGTAAATATTTTTAGCTTTTAGACATAAAAAATATAAATACGCCACACACAGTATATTTTTAGCGAATGAAAAAATCGATATGTGAAATTTTCTATTAATTGAGTATTTAACACATCAATATTTTTCTCATACAGCCCAAAAGGCTTCTAAATGACCCCTAAATTTTGGCCCCCAGGACAAATGCCTGGGTTGCCCGCCCGTAGAGCGGGCGCTGCCGGTTGTAACCTGTGTTTACTGATGCTGGTTCATCTTCAGCCAATGTAAAATGGATGTGACGCGTAGTTTTAAGTAAAGCTCAGTGGTGATCGTATACCATCAGGATCCAAATCAAAGTGTACTACTCTCTCGATCCGAACAAAGCTAAACATAGACTGTTTATCGACTCTTTGTATTTGTGATACGCCATTAGAGTTATGAAAAAAAAAAATCATTTTTCACTATAAGTGACTTTTAAATCATTTGGGATTTGAAGGATTTTTTGCAAAAGTTTTCTGTCTGTACTAAAGACAATTCAGCTCATTGGTAACAATCTAAACCGTATAAGTACCATTTAAGTTTTTCTGAGAAACCCCTAACTTAGATGGAATTTTCCGAATACCTACTTGTGTATGGATCTGCGCCATTACAGCTTTCCTCAAAAATCCGATCGAGAGGATGAGATGACCTAGAACGCGTTTTACTTTCTAGACTTATGACGCGAATCGTAATTCTTGAAATTATGTTTGAACAGCATGTACTAATATTTGTAAATGGTCCCAGATTCCATTATATATCATGGGCACCAATATCCGCGTTATACGCTTTTTCCAATAATCACAAAGAATAATTTTGAATTTTTAAAATCATATTATTAAATTTGAAATTAACTCACTTTTAATAAATGCAAAGTTATTCGAACATATTATTGAGGAAACTTTATAAAGTAGCATACAGCAAAGATGAACTAAGACCAAATAATATTTTTATTATTTTTACGTCAATATTTACTTGTTAAAATGCAAACTTTTGATTCATCCTGGTATTTGGTAATTATTTTTCAATCGGAAGAAAGATATTGTAATAAAGTAATGATTTGATTTTTATATAGAAAACAATTATAAAATCTGATAAATTAATACTAGTACAAGGACTAAGAAATTGGATTGTACAAGATA
Source organism: Triatoma infestans (assembly GCA_011037195.1). Lineage (NCBI taxonomy): Eukaryota > Metazoa > Arthropoda > Insecta > Hemiptera > Reduviidae > Triatoma > Triatoma infestans. Next base: position 159,698 of record JAAEAF010014379.1, on the reverse strand, counting down.
TAAGCATTGCTAAAAATCATTGTGCTGTATTAACTGTATGTGGTCATATCATTACAATGGGTAGTAATTTTGATGCACAAACGGGTCATTCAGACTCAAGACCAACATTAGTATCTTCTGTATCACATCATTTTATTAGAGTTAGTAAAGCGTTTTTCAATTTTCAATAATTATTTATATTCATATTTTGCAGAATTAAAGCACTTACAAAAAACGATCATTAAGAGGCACCCTATTGAGAATTGTACTACAAGAATCCATCTCTTTGATTGCAGATGGTTGCTTGTGGACCAACCTACACTGTTTGCGGTATTTTGGAAAATGCATTGTATTTTTGGGGTACAAGATTTACACAGGTATTAGAGGGTAATCATATTTAGAGAGAACAATGGAGGGATAACTCCTTTCACAATTTTCTTCTTTATTCTATTTACTTCATACATGATTCTGGACTAGCATTTGTAAATTTCAAATAAATGAATAAAATAACAGTAATAATGTAATGATATTAAAGTTCTACAATGTAAACACACCTCACTTTAATTTGTTTATTGTTTCAGGGCGTTGAAAATTTTGATCAATCCTCACCATTTTCCACAACTACACTGGAGAGTCAAGTTGTAACAACACCTCAACAAATTTTAGTGTAATCAAAATTTCTCTATATCTTTTATGAAAGTTTCCTAGACTACTTTCAATGAAAGATTGTTTTACAAAATAACATTATATATTTTTATTTGAATTAGATTGTATGCATCAGAAGAGCAAATTAAAATAGGAGAAATTGTGACACTTAATTCAATATATCCACTATGGCATTGCATTCTGGTTTTAGTTGATACCACAGTACCGCTAGCAAAGAACATAAATAACCAACGAAAATTACAAACAGATAAGATGACGAATGACTTTCAAAGTGAATATGATACCCTAGGTCCGGTAGGTATTGAAAAAGATAAAAAGTATTTATCTGAATATTAGATATGTAGGCGGATAGTAAACGGATTGTAAACAAATCCATTGCAATTTGTGTGACGGTGTCCGTACATGAAATATAGTGTGTGTAAAGTGTGCAATGTAAGTATGGTGTAATTACATGTTGTGGTACGGGAGACTCCCTAGAAAGTAGTGGCTAGTCCATTTCTCCTTACAGGGAATCTGGGATAAATAATAATTATAAAAATATTTATAATTTTAGGTACCAGAATGGATAAAAATGGAGCTGGCCCAAGCAACTCATGTATGGCCAGGAGATCTGAGGAATGTAGAAGCTGATATTCCATCATCAGGGAACCATACCAGATAATTTTTTGCTCAGGCGGTAATTTTATAGTGTATTGTAAAATTCCTAAATAAACTTTCAAGACATTCATTTATGAAAGTTGATGTTATTTTTTCTAAGATAGGGGCAGTAGTTGCCCTCTTAAATTTAAGATCTGCACTACTTAAGGGATGGGACGCACAGGCATCATTTCGGCCGAACAAACTCAACAGAAGTCCTCTCTTCTATTATATTAGATATTAATACGGAGAGTTCGACCGTCGCTTAGCTCTCGAAGCATCATAAATTTTAAAATTCAACTTTTCGTTAACTAAAAATAAAAAATAGTATGAAAAACACAACACTATATTCTTTTGTTGCATTTCTCAACTTCCAGTAGACTATTATTTCAGACTTGAAATTACCATATCACATTTAATTGACTTCAAAAGAATACCCTAAAGGCAATTAAAGGAAAACTTGAAGTCATCGAATTGCTCTGAATTGAATTTCCTCTGAATTGAAAAAAATGTTTGAAATAAAAGTATTACTGACGGATGATTAAAATCAGTCTAACTCGTTAATTGATAAATAAAAATAATTGTCTATCATTAGAGACATTCTTTGGCACTCAAATTTAGTTATTAGCATTACATTCGGCCTTACTGTAACCATGGGCCACACACACTTCAACATTGCTGCTTGATGGTTTTAGCACTTAATAACACATAAAAATCTGAAATATAACAAAAATGTTTGCATAATTGCAATCATTGCAAAAGATCACGAGGAGCGGTCAATAAAATTACACTTTTTCAAAATTATCCGACGTTTCGAGAAATTTATTGTCTTCTTCAGGGATAAAAATGAATAACATGGGTTACACATAATTTTCACACAAAATGGGATGGGGGGGTGATGTAGTTCATTACATAAGCAACTCTTTCTGTCAAGTTTTGTTTAGTATGTTGAATGAATGAAAATTATGTATAACTCCGTTTAATCGTTTTTTATTTTTATCCCTGAAGAAGACGATAAATTTTTTCGAAAAGTGGGATAATTTTAAAAAGTGTAATTTTATTGACTACTCCTCGTGATCTCCTGCAATTATTAATATAACGGTCGAGAATCATTATTATCATTAATCACATACTTTTCAGTTTTCTAATTTCCATTAAAACTAACTTTATTATTAGCACTCACGAGTTTTATCTTTGCCCGACATACCATAACGAATCCCTGGGGACCTCAAAAGGGGTCCTTAGTGACTTTCAAAGTGAAGAGTCCAAAATAAATTTTGCTCAGTTTTGCTACTGACATGCCCCGCTTACACACGGATATCACATCTTCACGATCACAATTACTGACTATATTAAAAATCGTATAATAAAACTTCTAACATCACTGTTCATCCAAACCCTCTCTGCCGGTCCATAGCCAGATAGTTATGTGCCAGTTAATTATAGGCATAAGCATATCAAACAGATCCTGACACACTAGCTGTTCATAAAATCAGTGCGTTTTTCTTTTCTTTTTTCCTAAATTAATTGTAATTACTTGAACTTTATCGAGCTTGTGAGGTTAAGTTAACCTCACGGGAGGGTGTAATGTTACGTGCATTTGTATTCCTGTTTCAAAAGTATGTAATATACGTAAATAAAAATTCTATCTATCAATCAAAAGGGCCAGTCGGGAAAAAAACGGAACTTTCTTTCAAAACTGCTGAATATTTTTAAGCATAATATCTGCATGATTGCCAGAATATCGTATCACATTAGAAGAAACATACAATATTTTCTGAATACACTACCAACTAATCTCATTTAAACCTTATTGTGAATTTATTAGCAGTTAGATGGAAGCCTTAACATCAAAGCTCTCTCAGAATTTACTGTTAGAAAATACTGTGGCAGGGCAAGTGAAGAACGTATAAGATGATATTACTGCAGCCTCCATGACTGCATGAAAATCAAAGATACTTAATTTACAAAACTAGATTTCACTCTGCTGGCTGAGTATTGTGATATAAATCAGCTGGTTGTCATTACGTCAAAAACTGGAATAGTTCCTTTTAACAAGGCCTGCCGGGAGAAAAAGCATAACAGCTTTACATATCTTGCCTACACACCGACCTCAATATACCATTGTGGGAGACACAGTCACAAGCAAATACAAAAAGTTTTACGAAACACTATCATAACATAACAGTTCTCTTATCTCCAACTTAAGCTTGCAATAGAATATAACAAGAAGACTGTAAAGGAAGTGGCTTAGAGATAATCTTCGCATGCCAGGAGTGTCATTGCTGGATGGCTTCTCCATTCAAGATGCTGAAGCCAGTAGTATCCGCAGTGAGCAACAGCAATTATTGTTATTTAATTTAACAGATTTTGCTTTTACAATAAATATGTAGCATAAATAAAATTTATTTATTAATTAAGGTACTGATTTTATCGGTATGGATCCTAACATCAGTAGTGGCTTGTCAATAAGAGCATATTTGCACGTGAATCCCCTAGCAGATCCTTAATTACATTCTCTTACTGTGAAACATTTCTCATAGTTCATTTCTTCATTCTTTCTTTGACACTAAAGCCGCTACATGTACTCTAATAATACATGAGCCTAAATGCGATGCCATCCAGGTGAATGGAGGGTCCGTAGCACTGAAGAGGACAAAAGTAGCAGAGTGAAGTGAATTGGAGGAAAAGTCCATTTATATGTAAAGGAGCAGGGCCGGGCAACCCGGACATTTGTCCGGGGCGCTATTTTGGCTGTAAGTGGGGGAAAAATATTTTTGTATCAAGTTTTAAATACTCAAATTTCACTAATCGATTTTTTCGTTCGCAAAAAATTTATAGTTGCTTAATTTATATTGTTTATGACTTAAAGATTAAAATATTTACACTATTATTGAAAAATTATCGCATAATTTGTAAAGGACGATGCTTGAACTTGTTTGAACATGCATATATTTCTCTGAATAAAATAGCATTAGCACGCAAACAGAGTGTTGTTCCAGCTTGTTTGAACATGCATAGACTTGCTTAAAAAAATATAAACACTGCTGGTAAAAAGTTTGGAACAAATACAATTTTTTTTTTCTAACTGTTTTAAGAATGTAATTGTTGTAGATGAACTTTATACCAAAAAATTAGGACTATTCTTATAAAACAAACAAAAAAAAATCAAATTTTACATTCTAGTTGAAATAAAAAAATAAAAAAAAAAACGACTGAAATTAACGTTTTTGAATTAACCGCCAGATATCAGCACTTACTCAATCTGGATTTATAGTAGTTCCAATAATTGCCGCTAGAAAGCATAAGCTTCTAGATATACAGAATTGTAGTTCCAAAATTCGCCAACCCGATCACAGCGCCATCCTCTGATGTGAACAATTTTTCCATAGTTTAAAATACGTCTTTGTGATAGGACAGAGTAGTTCGCGTAATGGACTCCCAATAAGTCTTTGGAAGTAGCGACACCTAGTGACAAACTATATAACCATAAATAAAATTGATTTCTCAGTAGGTGTTGTGATCTGGTGGCCATTTTTATAACTATAAATATACTAATTTTAATGTTACTTTATTAATTAGAAAACAAAAAAAAGCCTGGTGTGAAACACTGACACAACTTTCTCTTACTCAAGCTTTCAAAATTGTAATTGACAAAACTATATAGTAAATATATCAAATTTAATAAAATTCTTCGGTGTTTATGGAGAAAATCACAAAAACTGAAAAAATTACTTAGATGTACATTATTTTAAAAAAAAGAAGCGTACACTTTATTTTTAAGCTAGAAATGAATATATATATTAATTAATAAAATTCAAATATTTATTTATATTTTTCTACATTATATTTCTTTCGCAAGCTATTTTTCTGGTATAATGCTTGATATGATATTTTTCCCTCCTTTCTTTTTCAGGAGAGGGTTTAGATTTTTTACATTTATTTTGCAGCTAGAAGCTATAGAGGGCTGCGAATATTAATATTCTCGTATGTAATAACTCAGATACAATGTTAAAATAAGAAATTTAAGGTTATTAAAGGATAAATTCAAATAAATAATCCATCCTATATAATCATTATGTATATAAGCATTTATATGTAACTACCAACTTAGTTATTAGTCAAGAACTTTTAACTAATCTTGTCAATAAAATTTACGGGCTAATTTCATTTGTTGATATTTGATTGAATATTGTATTTTATATATCTTTGAAAGAGCTTCAAAACCTCTTGAAATGGCTGGTCCAATTACTTGAAACATTTCTTGAGAAATTTCATTTATTTATTTATTTATTGACTAAAGAAACTATACATTTCTAGCAAGAGAGTGACCTCTGCTGAAAGCGGAACAAAAAATACAAACATCCGGTATTTTATCCGTCGTAGCATGCATATTAGTTATGTTCCTGACCGGTTTCAGATATTCATCCATCGTCAGAGCAAATTCACCAAGTTCATGTAGAGAGTTAACTTAACGAAAAGTATACCGGATGTTATCCAGCAATGCGGTCCCAGCCACATTTTCAAAAAATACAAACGTTACAAGAAGAAACATCACAGCTTAATCTTCAAAGCAATAAAATAATATTAAATACTTGAATAATAAAGTGGATAGTAACGATGATTTAAATAGATTTTATACATTTATACAAATTAATTTAGGGAAGGAGTTTGAGCGATGTCCTCGTAGGCATTAAATAAGACCTTACAAACCTGTGTATATCTTTCCTCCAAAGCCTCAGGGATAAAATAAAATAAGTGGTTTAACTTTTTTTATTTTCTATATCTAGTAAGGTGTAGCAAAAACATAAGAACTGTGTGAAGGTAAATACCTATTTAACAATCTCCTTCTCAAATATTATATAAGGGCATTCAAAAATGAAATGCATTACATTATCATTTTTGCCCTCCGCACAAGTAAAGCAACTCTTTTAGGATCAAATATATGGGCTATTCCATTATAAAAAATCCTGGGGTGGCGAACACTAGCTACTCTAATTTGAGCTATCAATCTGGTTTTAATGATATTACACCTAATATTTACATATGAACTACCATTAGCCAAGGGACATATCAATCTATAGCGGATGTTATATGAAGAGTTGAGTACTTTATATATAAGAGATTGTTAATCGTTGAGTAATCAATCCACTGATGTCAGTTTAGAGAAAGATTTTCCCTGCTCTGTGCAGCTGCCTTCCAGTTGCTCGTGCCAAGGATGACTGCGGCATTCTTTCTTACTCCCTCTGACCATCTCAGCTTAGGTCGCCCTATATGCCTCTTGCCTTCAGCTTCTCCTCTTCAATCTTTTTTGCTATCGGCTATCTTCCATCCTCGCAAGGTGTCCAGCCCAGCGCAACCTTCCTAGCTTTACAAATTTTACCAAATCTGGTTCCATGTACAGACTATTTTCTGGTTCGTCCTTCTTCTCCAGACATTACCATCTCTGACCACTCCGTAGATCTTATGAAGGACTTTCCGCTCGACCACCATTAAGTCTTCTTCATCTTTTTTTGAGAGGGTCCAGGTTTCCGATCCGTAAGTGACGGATTGGTTTACTTAATTGTTTGGAGGATAAATTATTTGAAAATACTTGTTTCATGGGTATTAGAAATTCTCAAGATAGAACAGTTAATAAAAGGCGATCTCTTCTTGTTGAACTAATGGATAAATATGTTTTTTTTTTGTAATGGCCGATGTATTGCAGATAATTTGGGAAAATTTACTTGTTTTAACAAAAACGGTTGTAGTGTGGTGGACTTAGTTTGGGCCAATATGTCTCTTTGTCAGTTTATTGATAACTTTGTAGCGTTAAATAATTATTGTTTTACTATTCACAATCTTTGTATACTCACAGTGTTATCCACTTCTCCAAAGTCTAGACAATTAAATAACTCTGTACCTAATTAAGTTAGCTGTTTAAGGAGAAATAGTAATCTTGGAAAAATTTAGAGCTCTTGTGAATGAATCCAGTGGACTATTAGAGTTTTCTGAGGATCCTAATATGAATTATGACCTTTTTCTGGAATGTATACACAAATTTATGAGGGCATCAGGAATTTTGATCGATAAGACACTTGTTTTAAAATCCGGTAGTAAAGGCATTGATAATAAATCTTGGTTTAATCAGGATTCAGGAATGTTTTATAGCCAGAAGACACGTCAAGAGACAACTTGTTCAATGTAAGAAAGACGGTTTCTGTGGTAATTCGTTAGCTAAATATTGTGCACTTAAAAAAATACAGATTTATTATTAAAAGTGCAAAAAAAATGTATTTTGACAGTTTGAGAATTAAATTGCGAGATGTAAATAATCCTAGTGAATTTTGGTCTACAATTAATAAATTCAGGTTCTAGGTTTGTTCTCGGAATCAAATTCCCCCTTGAAGAGTGGGAAACATTTTATAATTCTATTCTCCCCCTAAAATTCATTAATGAATTTAAATTTTTTGGTCCATTTGACCCTATCCTTGATGTCGATATCACCTTAGATGAGGTTTTGGCAAGTATTAAAAAGAGTAAATTGAACAAGGCAGTAGGTCTAGCAGTACCTTATGCCAAATGAATGTTTGAAATTCCTCAATTCATCTTGGATAGAATTTTTGTTAAATTATTTAACGTAATATTACATGCCGAGTAACGGTCGTGGATCAGAATGAAATTAACACACACAACAGGAGATCCACTTGATCCATATAATTACCGAGGCATTGCGATTTTCAGCAATATAGCTAAGCTCTTTACTGGTATTATCTATAAGACTTTATTCTGGGTTGAATCTAATCAGTTAATACCAGAGGAACAAATGGGACATGGCGTGACTTTCGACCGAAGACTCACTGGAATCAACACATTGACAAAGTTCTCACAGAGCCGATGCGTCATTTAATAGATGCAGACGGCTTTGTGGGAGAAACTGGGGCTTGCGCCCAAGTTTGTCACTATGGATCTACACCAGGATCATCAGACCCATGGTTACATATGGGTTGGTAGTTTGGTGGACCAAAACGTTGCAGAAGGGAGCAGTGCAAAGGCTCGGTGGGATCCAAAGGTGAGCGTGCCTTGGTTCCACGGGGGCCATGAAGACCACCCCGACTGCGGCGTTGGAAGTCCTCCTCAATCTGCCATCATTACACATTCTCGTTCTAGGCGAAGTCAGAATGGGAATACATAGGCTCCTGCAGGGGCCGCCTTCCATCACCTCTAGGCATGATCGTAATAACCAGAGGTTGATTAAGGAAATCAAGGCGGACTACCTTCTGGGGATGCCAACGGATAGGATGGTTCCTAAGTATTTCTTCGAAAGGAACTTCCATATTGTCATACCGAGCAGAGGCGAATGGGGCTGCGACCCACCCCTGTTCGGTAACTCGATCTGGTATACAGATAGATCCAAAACTCCGACTGGGGTCGGAGCTGGGGTCTACGGGGGCAGGCCTAAAGTTAAAATTAAGGCCAGCCTAGGGAAGTACGCCACGGTGTTTCAGGCTGAAGCCGTGGCGTTACAACTCTGCGCTAGGGAGATTATAAGGCAAAGGATAGTGAGTAGAAGAGTGGCCATATACTCCGACAGTCAGGCAGCCCTGAAGGCACTTTCCTCACACCAAATAGTCTCAAGACTGGTGTGGGACTGCCTACTTGCCCTCACCGAGGTGGGTACTCGGAATAAACTGACACTCGCCTGGGTGCCGGGACATGCGGGGTTCCTGGGCAATGAGAGGGCGGATGCCCTAGCGAGGGAGGGCTCGCAGGATACCTTTATAGGCCCCGAACCCTTCTGCGGCTTGTCCAGGAGCCTCATTCAAACTTCTATCAGGGGGTGGATAGAAGATCAGCGTCTGCGTTGGTGGGAGGGAACACCAGGACAGAGGCAGGCAAAGCTCTTCATTAAAAGACATTTGCCTAAATTTACCAAAGACCTACTGAGCCAAACCCGAAGGGATATAAGGTTAATTGTGGGTCTACTAACAGGGCATTGTAGGCTGAATAGACACATGCACCACCTACAACTTGCGGATAGTGCGGTATGCCGATTCTGCAAGGTAGAGGAGGAGACCCCGGCGCACATCCTTTGTGAGTGCGCCGGCCTGGCGAGGATTAGGTTTCTTCAATTTGGGACGGGCAATCCCGAAGCTGAAGCTTCATGACGGAGCCGCTCTCAGCTTTGCTAGGATTGATTAGGAGGGCAAAGCTGGGGGCTGTTCTGTAACTTAAGGGGATCCACAATAGACCTCAATTTGTAGGTCGCAGTGGAATGAGGCTCCCCCCCCGCTTCTATTCTTTTTATTCTACTTTCAAAAATATATCAAATACAATATTCAGTCAAATACCAACAAATGAAATAGGCCCGTAAATTTTATTGACAAGATTTAGATAACAGTTCTTGAAGTGTATGTTGGTAGTTAGACATATAAATGCTTATAAAAATAATGATTATATAGGATGGATTGCTATTTGAATCTATCCTTCAATAGTCTTACATTTATCACTTTATCATTGTATCTAAGTTAGTACATAGGATAATATTATTATTCGCAGCCCTCTAAAACTTCTAGCTGAAAAACAAATATAAAAAATCTGAACCCACTCCTGAAATAGGAGGGAAGGAAAAATATCATATCAAGCATTATGCCAGAAACATATTTGGGCGAATAATATGCCAAGAATTATCATAATAGCTTGCAAAGATATATAATGTAGAAAAAAGATAAATAAATCTTTGAATTTTATTTATATATAGTTAAGCATTGTCTAGATTAAAAATGAAGAGTAGCCTTCTTTTTTTTTTCTATTATAATGTAAATCTAAGTAATTTTTTTAGTTTTTGTGATTTTCTCCATAAAAAATGAAAATGATTTCCGTCCCAATTAGATCGAAGCAAAGGAATGTAAAGGAAACAGTGACTTTTCATTTCTTGTTCCTTGTTTTAGTACTTTATTTCAATTACTTTGGCAACTGAAAAAAAAAGTAATAAATATTAAAAAATGAATAGCTTAAATTCTTAATACGATCTTTTCTTCGCTATATAGTAAAGAAGTAAATAACAAATAGGTGCACTAACATAAATGCAATCGACAATAACTGCATTTTTTCTTTATATTTAAATAGCTGTCAGAAAAAAAAAAATAAGCGAAACAGTTTCTTTTTATACACATTTGTTTAACAAATTAAAAAAAAAAAATCAAAATTATGGAAAATACAACATAAATGTACGTATAGGTTATGTTATTAATATAATTTACATAGGTTATTAAACAAATTAAAAAAAAATATTTTACTAATTTTTTCTAAGTCAGCTTTATTTTATTTAGTTTAAAAATAATTATAGAATAGATCGTTTATTTATTTATTTTTTTTATTATAAATTAACATTTAAATTGTTACAAGAAGAAAATTTGAAATTCTGGAATTTTACTAGTGAGCATTCTGTTTTACTTGTAAAAATGCAAAACTAAACAACTGATTTATGATGTCATATTTAGGTATATTAAGAAAAAAAAACATAATTTCGTTATAAAAGTTGGAAATAATGGAAGAGTGTTATGTATTTTTTTTTTTTTTAGGTAAAACTATCTTGACTTTTATAAAACTTAATATTGCTGTTTTGTTTATATTAGGTTATACTTAACATTTCTGCTTCGTAGAAATTCCCAATGCCTACCAAATAGCTGTTATTCCAAAACAGCTGGTATTTGCAATCTTCGGGAAAATTATGTATGAAAATTATAATATTATTTTTCATCTTTTCTTCGATTCTGAGAAATAGCAAGATCTTCGGATTCGATTTGAGGAGTTAAAAAAGTTCCATAAAACTCAATATAACATGAACAATAAAGGACAGATATTTTATTAGATATTATTATCTTTTTCACGGATTCCATTATATGATGATGGTTGGACAAAATTGGAAGCAAAGTGATGTAAAAAAAAAAAAAAACTAGATTACCCAAAGGTTTGTTTTTCTTGTTTCTTGTTTCAAGAGACAAGTGAATATATATATGAAATATCTTTAGTCTTATACATATATCAAGGAGCTTTTTTCAAATATAATCCAGCAACCATGTCTAGCTCCAAAGAAAGTCAAGATGGCTTCTTCCATTATAAAAAAAATACATAAACATTTCCAACAGTTTCCACCAATACAAAATAATAATAATTATAATCTGTGTGCTTTTTTTTTTTTTTAGGGTTTAATAAATTTATGACAAATTGTTTTCATCGCACTATAATAATAGAAATAGCTTTATTTAAGAATTTTATTTTTTCATTATAATTTTTTTTTTTTTCAACTTCGTTCTTAAATATTATTTTGAAATAAATAATTGTAGGCCAGTTATATATATAATTAAAAAAAAAAAAAAAAGTTCTTATAAGCATTTACTTTAAATACAAATTAAGTATGGAATATTTCTTTTTTTTTTTTTTTTTAAATTTTAATTCACCTTCTATTTTCTACGTTGATTATTTTGAATATCTATTTTATCACAAAAGTTGGTAATCACACACTCCCAGAAATTAATCATATAAAAAAAAAAATATAATAATAATAATAATAATAATAAACGTAATTAAAACAAAAAACATTTATATCATTATGTATATATAAATTATGAAACATAATATGTGGAACCTTTAAAAAGCAAAAAAAAAAAAAAAAAGTACTAGTTTTAATATTTATAAACAATAAACTTTAATAAGTATTGTAAAAAAATTACAAAAAAAAAAAAAAAAAAAAAAAAAATGACACAATATGAATGCAAGATTATTATTATATAATATAGTTTCCATTTTATTTTTTTTTAAAATTTATAATATATATATATTATAATAAAATGTATAACAAATAAAATATAAATTTGTGTAAGTAATACCAACAATAGTTAATAGTTTGAACCTAAGAAAAAAAAAAAAAAAATTTTTTTGATGGACTTCATATTTTCGAATAATGTTTTACACATAAGTAAAAACTAGGAGTCACAAAAAAAAAAAAAAAAAAAAAATTCATACTAATTTTATGATTTCGTGATTAAAAAAGAAAAAAAAAAGACAAAAATTCATAGCCCCCCTTTTTAATTTGCTGTAAATAGAGAGTGTTCATCAACATATACATATATATTAAATTAAAATGTAATTGTAAATTTTTTATTTTATTTTATTTTTTTAATTTTAAAAAACCCAATACTTTACCTTAATTTGTTGTTTTTGTCAAGTATATTTTTGTACAAAAAAAAAAAAAAAAAAAAAAAAGAAAAGAAATTCAAAATTCTAATATGTTACATCTGGTGAGAAAATAATTGATTATAATTAATTACAAAAGTGGTATTAATATCAAAATACAAATTAGAAAAAAATTATAATTTTTTTACCACTTTTAGGCCACAAAGAGCGGATGGGCTATGAATTTCTAAGTTATTATTTTATTTATTAATTTAATTTAAATTTTTTTTTTTTTTTTTTTTTACCATTTTCACTATAAAACTTGATAATTTTTTTTTTTTTTTTTTTTGTTTCTGTTTATTATGTGTTTTTGTGTTATTGTGTACTCCTGTTACACTTGCACCATACAAAAACAGTTATATACTCATCCCCCTGTGTGGTAAATTACCAAAAAGATCTGTGAACAGAATAATAAATCGTTATTTTTTTATTTATTTAAGTTAATAGTGAACAATATTTTAGTGAAAAACATTCAAGGGAAGTAAATTTGAAGTAGCATATTTTTTTTTTTGAAAAGTGCTTCCAACAATAATAACGTGCAATGCACGATTCACGAGTTTTTTTTTTTCATCATTTGAGGGGAAAACTTGTAAACAACTATCTTTTGGTGGCACTAGTGTTCGAAAATTTCCACTAGTACCTAATATAAGTAGCTTCTTCTATTTGAATGATTTTTACCAATAGATATGACATAATTTTAAAGGGTAAAGCACCATTCACATATACCAACACGAAGCGTGTCCAGCACGTAACGTGGCAGACACGGCATAGACACAAGTTTTCACACCATACGACAACTCACTTACAGACGCCGACAGCCAAAACAAGAGAGTTGAACGCAAACGTACCTACCAAGCACGTTTAAAAACTTTTCGGTTGAAGAATTAGCTGTGTCGCAATTTTACTTGAAGAAGAAGAAGGAAAGAAACTGAGTTGTATGGAAGTAGAGCAAAAAAGGAAAAGAAGATTTGCTCTGCATCCAATGAATTTAAAAAGAAAAAAAAAGAAGGAGAATTCTACACGCTCTACAAAGAGCTAGTAGACGATGAAGACAGATTTTTCAAATACTTCAGAATAAGCCAATATGAGTTTCAAACCATTGCAACCAAAATTTCACCGGTGATAACTAAACAAAACACCGAGTTTAACTTCATTATAACGTTAGCTACAGCTAACAGTGGCTCTCTTTATTTTAACTATAAAACACTTTTTCAAACGTGCTAAGGCAATATTGTTCCTGATTATAAGTTTACATGTGTTGATGGCGGTTCTTTTGGGAAAAATAGTGACGGGGGGAATCTTCTGTAAGTCAACAATAGGAAAAGCTCTAGCGGCAAATACTCTGAATATTCCAGAAGAAAAATATTCACTAACAACACAGATACGCACCAGCACAGACAAATTAATTTATACTAAGCATTCCAATGCTACAGACATGCCCAGACCGTGCCAGCACAGTTCAAATATTCTTTACGACAATACTGGCAGTTGCTGGCGCGAGTCTGTACGTACACATTACGTTCAATGTCTGTAGAAGTGAATACACATATAGATAATATATGTAACAATTTTTTGTGTGTCTTTGCTGGTACATGCTGGACACGCTACGTTGGTATATGTGAATGGTGCTTAATGGTCCTTTGACATCGAAAGAATCTGAACTTCTCTTGAATTTAATTGAATCGACCCTTTAAGGGAAAAGAATACAAGTTGCAGAGAGACTACTTATTATATAGACAAACTGGCAGCAACAAATTCATAATTTTTATCTCTTGAGATACAATCTAGAGTTTATTGGAATCTCAAACCAAGCCTAATATTTCTACGATTGTTACAGAAGCTTCAGGGGTTCTCAATGATAACACTAAATCACATACTGATATTAATAAGATTCTTGATTTACACCGAAAAATTAGTAATCACACAATTCAGCGTCTGTTTTCCACAAATCTACTCGTTTTTATATTGGTGATGTTTTTATTCAATATTAATTTGTAATTAATTGTCAACCTACAATGCAATTCCCTATTCTGTAATAATATGTCCATATAGGAACAGAACTCACACGCAGAACTAATCTTTTTCCTTGATTTCCCGACATTAACTTGTATAACAAAAAAAAGCGTAAATATCTGGTATTTAATCGTCATAGCATGCATATTCCTTTTACTCCTCTGAAAAATAACAAGTTTGACTGTAACAGAAACATTGCGTTGAAGTGAACTCTCTACACGAACTTAGTGAATTTGCTCTGAAATCGATGAAAATCCGAAACCGCTCAGGAATAAAGGAATATGCGAGACTGATAAAATACCAAATGTTATTCAGCACTGCGGACCCACATCCGCATATTAAACCGTAAACATATTTGCAGGTTTGTCGTCAAAATAAGCAGGCGATGAGCTAGACGCAAATGAAAAGGTAAAGATTTTTCTTCAGCAATAGCATCAAAAAACTGATGTTCAACAATATTTTCTGATGTTTACTGAAATTAAATTTAAATCATGGGAGATATGCATCAGTCTATTAATAAATAATTAATCAATGTTTATAATTCAATAAGTTTTTCGTTAATATAGGTAATGCCACACATCACGGTTTTCTATAATGAAGATTATCAGTAGGAACACTAAAACTGTTAGTACAAATAAGGAATTCTTTTTTCTGTACCCATAACAGAAGAAGAAGTTCTGAAAGCTATCAACTTCCTATAATATGAAAATGCCTTGGATATCTATATATAAATTCTAAACTTATAAAATATACAGGACACACTTTAGCAAATCATCTTCTGAATACTATAAATTTAAGATTCTCAACCAGATGTTTTCCAAAAAAACTAAAACTGAATAGAGTAATTCCTGTTTATAAAAAAAAGCGGTAACAAAAGGATTGTTCAAATTATAGACCAATTTCCATTACTCCAACTTTTGCAAACATAATTGAAAAATTAGATTGTATCCTTGAATTACTCTCAAAGCATGTTTACCCGGCATTTGAATATAAACGGGGGGTTATTGCCAAGTTTCTTGATTTTTCAAAGGCGTTTGACCCTATTTCTCATGACTTGCTGATTGCTAAATTATCAGTATATGGCATACGAGGAGTTGCGTTGCAATTCTTCAAATCTTATCTTCTGGTAGGTGTCCAATTGTTGAAGTTAATGGCCATAAGTCCAAGACAATGAGTATAGCAAGTGGAGTTCCGTAGGGTTCGATTTTGGACCTCTCCTTTTCGCCCTTTATGTAAATAATTTATCTTCCATCAAAAACGTAGAGGTATTAAAATACGCAGATGACACAGCATTGGTCACTATTGGTGAGAACTCCATGGAATGCAATAAGCATGCTGAATTAGCGATAAACCGGTTCGCTAAATACAGGCGGAAAATCATTTAACAATGAACGCGCCAAAAACACAGGAATTACTCTTCTCACTGAAAGAAGAAAAGGTATGCACAGTGCGCTATCGAGGTATAATATTAGATACTAAATTAAATTAGGGTGCCTTAATTGAGGGAAAATGTGAGAAATTAAGTGGACTGTGTTATTTGATGAGACGACTGACTGACGTACTGACCACTGAAGGAGTGAAGACGGCCTACTATGCGCTGTTCCATCCAGTCATGACTTATGGTATAATTTTGTGGGGAAGCGCGCCACTAGCGGAGAATGTGTAAGTATTAGCAGAAGGTAGTTAGAATAATATGCAAAGTTAGAAGGAATACAAGCTGTCGCGAACTATTACCGCGATTATGCTTTCTAACCTACCTAGCGGCTATATCCTTAAATATGCCGTATTTGTAAAAGAAAATCCAAATAAGTTTAGGCGTAGAGGTGAAGTACATAACATAAAGACAAGGCAAAACAACTTATTGGAGGTGTGCGGACATCGAACTTCAAAAGTCGGAAAAAGCCCACTATATACATATATACTCTTGAGTCTTTGCTTTTGAGGTAACTTTATTAAAAAAATAAATTTAAACATGAACTTAAACAATTTTTACAAAATAAAAATTATTACTCCATAAACGAGTATCTCTGTAAATGATGGAAACATTTTTTTGACACTGCTGTGTACCTTTGGTGCTGTGTGAATAAAGTATATATCTATCTATCTATACTTTTGTTGGATGGCAATAATTAACCCGTTAAGACCAGTACTACTGCTGGATATAGATCTGCAGTGAAAATGACTACAAAATCTGCGACCGAAAAGATCTATTGTGTTCACAAGCTAAAGTTGTGTGACATTAAGTTTGCAGTGATCTGTAAGACAGGTAGGGGATAAATGTGAGCACGAGTTTACGTCCTATGGATAGGATACATCCAAGTAGTTGTACTTATCAGACTCCCCAGAGCCTTCAGTGAGAAAATTGAAAATACCAGTTAAGTGTTGTTGTTCGTGCTGTAGGGTGAAACACTCGCAGGAACATAAAATTCCCTACAGATGAGGTTAGTCTACTTCCGCCTTTGGGCGTCAGCAATATTAATTAATTGGGAAGTAAAATACAAATCTGGTAGAATCTCGCATAAATTGCTCTTATTGAATACTCTCACTTCTAGTTGATAAATTTTCTTCAAAACTTGGAATCTGAGGTTTAGCTGTCCATAATTTTATTAAATAGTGGAACATTATATTGGAAAGGGGTCTTCAGAGGGAACCTTAACGATCCCCAAGAACCAGGATATCAATTTTACTGGAAAAATTGTTATATATGTATATATTTGATTGTTCGTATATGTATATATTTACAGTTAGTGTCCAACTTTAAAGAAAATCGTTCATACATTTTCGATAATATCGTGAAAAAAAAAACAAACAGTAAAATTGCAGTTGTGATGGTTGGTTCTGCAGAGCTGGAAAGCATCAGAGACATTTTCTCAAGAGAGTGTGTAAACTGAATTTGCTCTATGCAAGTCTGTGTTGTCACACTGCCTGAAAAACGCATCCTGAAGATGGGCGAACGCCCGAAACCGGTCGATGACCACAAAATGAAGCAGGCTACCACGGAAAATGTCTCTGATAAGTAAAATTGCACTTCCAAATGATAGATTTTGACAGTTTTCTATTTCATAAAGGACCGTTAAATATGTGGTCAAAATTCCATGATTAAACAATATCGAGTAACTTTACAGTAGTGGGTCTTTTCTTTTGTGTCAATTTTACAATTTTCATGGCTCCAACGATTATGTTGGAAAATTCAGGAACTATGTGTACAGATGTAGAACTATTACGTTCATCTGAAACCGAGGAAAACCGATTTTAGATGGGCTGTGTAGAAGCTGTGACATTAAATGTCTCTCTAAACTATATGTCAGAATAAATGAGCGGTTCACATTACCCGCATAATATTAAGGAGAATATTTATAAAACATAAGTACGAAGAAATATGTCAGATCTACAATAACGACGTACGAGTGTTCATCAAGATTTTTTTTTTTTTTAATTGAAATTTAATAAACTCCTAAAATGTATATTTATTTTTTTTTGTCAACTGAGATCCTAAATTTGACTAACCAACCTTCCACATTACATAAATTAAGAAAATTAAATTTCTTTATCTATTTGGTACTGAGGCATCGTTTAGAAGAGAAAGTTTAAAAACTAATTTTGTTAATCAATAATTACTTCATCAAAGTAAAAGTTGATTTATGGATGGTTTATTTATTTACATAACTTGAAATGATGCCAGCGCAATAATTTTTCTTAATAAGCATTTTGTTATTGATTGATCTATAGAATTTCAAAAGTAAAATCTGTAACAGTTTATATAATTATGGAAAATAATTTAAAATTATTCAAATTTAATAAGCCTACTAAGTAAATGCAAATTTAATATTTAAAAAAAAAACACAAAATGATGAAAGTAGTTCTCTACCAGTTTATGTTATAATACGAGTATATAGATTTTCGGGTATTGGTCAGTAAAAAAATATTTTAGTTAATGGTTTAACGTTTCGATTTTCTAATCTTCATCTATATCTGTGTTACAACAAAACATCAAAAAATAAATATATATGAAAATGGAATTAATAAGTGAGTATATATTATATAATACATTAATTGTATTAAAAAAATGTAGCAAACTAAGATGTTTCCATCCAACGTTTCTATTGCATTTTTGTAATTAAATCAAGTTTTTTCTCCTATAAAATATTTCAACAATAGTAGAAAATATTTTATTTAATTACAAAAATGCAACAGAAACGTTGGATAGAAACATCTTAATTTGTTAGGTTATTTTAATACATTTATGACTTTATCCGTCGTAGCACACGCTTCATTTTGTTGGTTCTGACCGGTTTGGGATTTACATTCATCGTCAGACGAAGGTTTACAAGCAATTCGTGTAAAGAAATGACTGCAACCATATGTTTATATCACAAACCACATTGGTTGACAAATCAAAGAGGTTGACTCTTTGACTGGTTGAGTCAACCAGTGTGGTGGTTTGTGATCACATCGTTGAAGTTGTCTCTTTTCACGAACTGACTGTAAACCAAAAGAATGAAGCATGGTACGATGGATAAAATCATAGATGTTATCCAGCAGTGCTGACCCCCAACCACATATTCAATATTTTATTACAATTAATGTATAATACATACTTAATTCCATTGTCAGATATATGTATTGCTTGATATTTTGTTGTTGTAATAGTTTGAACGGCCTAACATAGTAAATAAAAAGGATTTTACAATGTTACTATTTGCAGATGATGTACTGATATTTTGTCAATCATGGAGCGATGCTGTCGTTAAATTAAAAATACTAGATAGATATTGTAACAACAATTCAGTTAATCTGAACTCAGATAAAACAAAAATAGTTCTTTTTAGTTCCGGAAATAGAACTAAAAACATTTATTTTGGAAAGGAAAAGTACTAAAATTTGAAAAACAATACTTATCTAGGTGTAGCATTCAATTCCTCTTCAAAATTTAAATCTACCGCTCAATTCTTTTTAAATAAATCAGTTCCTCAGATTGGTAAGGTGATAAGTATTTTGAACAAAAGTAGATGTAACACTTGGAAACCTAAAATAAAATTGTTTGATGCTATTGTTTCCGCAACTCTACTACATGGTTCAGCAGTGGGGGCCGCACGTTATTTAGAAATCACAGAAAGGGATCAAGTCAGGTTTTTCAAGCAGTTATTGCTGGCCAAAGAACACACCTGACTATATTGTCAGGTTGGAAACTGGCCGTGTATCACTAAGTGTGTCGATTTTTAAAAGAATACTGTCCTATTGGATCAAAATTATAGATATGGATGATAAAAGAATCCCAAAACTATGTATAAACAGGCTAAACATAATTGATAAAGGACGTAATAACAAGGCAGATAGGAATTGGTTCACTCAATTGCGATTGTGGCTCAATTTGATTGGCGAATCTGACATTGCCTATAATGCAAATTCCCAAAATTTAAAAAGAAAGATGCCAGATTTATTGGACAAATAGACAAATCACGTTATGTTTATAGATATAGGAAAAGCTATTAACTCAAGCTATGGCACAATATATAGGAATATCAGCGCACTGTATTTTTTAAATTATAAATGTGCAATAGATAAAATTAGATTGATAAGTCAATTAAGAGTGTCGAGTGGCAAAACTATTAAAATATGGAGTAAAAATGTTGAATATCACTGTGTAGTGGAAGGACAAAATCGATAAATAATAGTTTAAAGATTCTGAATATTTTATAGTATCCAAAATTGTATTTTTGTTAATATTTTATAATATATTAGACTGTGAAATTATCTTCAAAAAGATTGTACTTTAGTGTCAGGTACTGCAAATTTGGATCATTAAACAAAGGCACAAATCCCGTTAGGTCAAACCTTTGTACAAGCTAATTTCCCCCACTAGAGAGAGAGAGCAATTCCAAAGAATACATTCTAACATTAGTTTTAAGAGAGTCTCACATCAACCTTCAAACAGGACACTTCAGGAATTGCTCTCTAAATATCTGTGCCAGTTATAAATTAAATAAGCTTATAAACCAAATAAGTTGTTATTATTTTAACAGAATATATTTATTTATAAAACAGTAGTGTGTTCTTAATTATTCTTGCATTCTGACTCAAGCAAACATACAAGCCCCTTACGCTGAAACGCTACGCCACAAGCTACCTACAAACACATCATCACATCACCAATCACATTACATTGGTGCCAGCTGTTTGGGATATTTTCAACAAGAATCCACAAATTTACAAGTACGTAAAATTTCCAATTTAATAATTAAACTAATTATCCATCAGATAATTTTATTAACTTTTAAATTAGTTTCTCAGCGGAAGTATCTAAATATTTCCCATAATTGAATTTTCTACTGAATTTCATTTTTAAAATTTTGTATTTGCATTATCCCTTGTGAATTTTGATTTCCAAAATGTATAAAATTAACGGACAAAACATGAAAATCGACGCCGCTGTAGAATATTTGCTTGCTCAGCAACAATTAGCCAATCCTCCTCCCACCGCCAGCAATCAACCAGCTAATTCTTTAAGAAATTTGCAATTGATAAACAGCTTACCTACCTTCGATGGCGAAAATTCAGCCAAGGTGACAGATTTCCTAGACCAAATTAGCCATTGTGCTAGCCTTTCTGGCTGGGACGACGCTGCCAAATTAGAAATATTAGCACTTAGACTCTCAGGTTCTGCAAAAATATTTTATGACACCCAGAAAGCGGAATTACAACGCCAGGGTACAACTATAACGTATCCTCTAATTTCAGAGCGACTTCTAGCCCGATTTCGTAAGGAAAAAACACCCTTAGTCCTCTTACAACAGATGACTAATATTCAGTCCTTGCCCACTGAGTCTCCTGAAACATTCGCGGATAGGATTAGACATATCCAATCCGCCATTCATTTAAAAGCTCAAGCTAACCCACTCGAGGCCTTACAAGCAATTCTAGATAAACTGGCCACTGATGCATTCCTGAAATCACTTCCTCAACCGCTTCGTAATGAGGTACGAACGAAGCTACCTCAAAAATTAGATGAAGCACTTTCCTATGCCAATGCCCTAAAAGAAGTTCAGGCTTCTGAAACAAACCCCACAGTTTTCGCTGTTACTTCGAAAACTTATAATCGTACACCCCCATCTCCTTGTCGTTACTGTGGACAAATGCATTTCCACAGAGAATGCCCGCATCGTAATAAAAGTCAAAAGCAACAATTAAAACCAACTACCACTTGTAGAGTATTTAATGTAATAAGGAACAGACCTTGCCGCCATTGTTCCGGTCCACATTTTGACGTGGACTGCACCAATAAATTCAGACCAAAACCTCGTACTAACTTTGGCAAAATGCCTAAGAAATTTAATGTTCCTCAAAACCTTAATCACAGAGCAAATAGTAATAATCGCTATAATAATAATAATAATCAATATTATAGTAATAATCATAGTCCTCGAATTAATTCAAATAATTCACGATTTAACTCTTATTCAGATAGACCCCAGTATAGTCATAATAATAATGGTTACGAAACTAGCAATCACCTCCAAAATAGGCCCACTTGCCAATATTGTTCAACATTTGGACATACGGCTCGTAATTGTTTCCAAATACAGCCCAAAACGAGTTAGCCCTCAGTCGCTTTCTCGAAAACCTGATATGACTATGGCGCAATCATACCTGCTTCCATCAGTCCTGTCTAACTAGGTAATACCTAACTATGGCATCACGTCCCTTCATTTGCATGCGGACAATGTCGAAAATTCCAAATTTTCTGGCGAATTCATACTTTCGCAATTAAAAGGCAATTTCCAATGAATACTTGTAGAAACATTCTTACAGGGCAATCATTAATTTGCGCACGTATCTAACACTTAAATTCAACATTCAATTGTCAACTAGTACTCAAACACACCAATTTAGTACTAATCGCTAAGTTCACTAAAATTCCTAGTAACTAGCCACAAAATTTCTGTCCACCTCGCGCACACAATACATACACAACTATACGTTGAATCTCTTGAAATAATTCTCAATCTATCACACTTCTTAACTTTACATACTACACCACATGTAAATGTTATATGTAACAATAAATGTATCAGGTTTATATCTAATTAAGTTGTTGCAATAATGACATATTATTTTTGTTTCAGCACTGAAAACTATCGTACTTCGAGTCATAAAATTATTCCGGCTTTAATATTTGTAATTATTGCATTGTATATTTAAATAATAATTGTAATTTATTTTATTTTGCAGAAATCAAGATCACCAAGTGAATTCGTAGTTACTTTTGATGAGATGATATTAATATTTTTTTTATATATTGTATTTACCTAATTAATTAATATTTTTTTCAGTTTGCCTTAAAAGGAAATTAAATAATTTGTATTATTCTTGTACTTGTTTATCATTTGTATTTTAATGTTATTTTTAATGTTATTGTTGACTTAAGTATCTAGAAAACACAGCAAAGCTGAAGAGCTGATGAACATACAGTCGGCTTCACCCTTGTGCATACTCCCTCAAGATATATATTCATCTTTACCTCTTAGCTTTAATAATTTTTACACTAATATTTGTTGAAATTTAAATTTGTTTAACCTCTCTTTTACAGATCCAAGAATCTTCGTCGTCTGCACGATTGCATGAGTATGAATGTTATTGCATGCGCATGAATTTGATTGCATGAAAACTGCATGATTAACTTTAAGAAATTGAAATTAACAATAATGTATTTATGTATAACTCTGTATGATTATTTTCAGAAACACAAGATTTCTACAAAAGGAAAAGATCTTCATCTTCTCATACCCCTTGCGATCATCCTCACATCCTTGCGCATCCCTGCACGCTTATTAAATATATATATTTTTTTTTATTTGCGTATTTTGTGTATTTATTTATTTGTTAATTATTTTTGAAATACTTAAGAGTTTTTTTTTTTGTCCATATAGAGTTAATTCAAGAAACTACATACACGCCTACAGTACCGACTTGTCTACCCATTGCCAGTCACTTCTTCATCCGCAACACTCTCACTCGCCAAGCAGTGTTCGCTGTTCACCTATCAGCCTACCACCACAGCAACGCTCACCCACTCACGCAGCGTTCGCTCGAGTAGAATACATTCAAACACCACAGCAACGCTCACACCTTCAAGCAGCGTTTGCTCCAGAAGAAGATGACTGCACCCTACAACACACGGCCACCTTGCAGAGGTTACACACACGCCTCTCGATAACTTCCATGCCTCTACAACTCCAGATTATCTCCCAAATTTTTCGTGCCAAAAAATTTCTCCAGGAGGGGGGATAATGTAGTGGAAGGACAAAATCGATAAATAATAGTTTAAAGTTTCTGAATATTTTATAGTATCCAAAATTGTATTTTTGTTAATATTTTATAATATATTAGACTGTGAAATTATCTTCAAAAAGATTGTACTTTAGTGTCAGGTACTGCAAATTTGGATCATTAAACAAAGGCACAAATCCCGTTAGGTCAATCCTTTGTACAAGCTAATTTCCCCCACTAGAGAGAGAGAGCAATTCCAAAGAATACATTCTAACATTAGTTTTAAGAGAGTCTCACATCAACCTTCAAACAGGACACTTCAGGAATCGCCCTCTCTAAATATCTGTGCCAGTTTTGCATTAATCTTGATAAATACTTAATTTCTTAAACATAATAGTGTGATATTGTAAAATACTTAAATTTACTACAGACTCGTTCTAGCTACCAAAGTGAAAACATCAATGCCAGTTTCACAATATATTTAAATAAGCTTATAATAATCAATTAACTTGTAGTTATTATTTGAAAGATTATATTTATTATATAAAACAGTGGTGACTTCTCAATTATTACTAAACTTCATTCTCTTTTAAAATTACAAACTATAAGCCCTTTTCACTAAAACGCTCGTGCTACACACTACCACTACTACAAATACAACTCTACACCATAACATTACAACTGTATTGACACTCACTCTAATTGCACTTTATGTAATTTAAACGCTGAGGAGAGTCTCGAACACATTATGTTCTACGGTCCTATTTATAAATCTATCAGGGAACACTATTTGGCCAATTTTATTCCATTACAATATTCTGACTCTATCTTTTATATAAAGTCTTAACCATAAATGGCAAGGAGCACATTGATAAATGATATTATTATTACTATAATTATTATTATAATATATTATTATAAGAGTCTTAAGTTTTTGTTATCAATGAATGAGTTCATTTTTCTTCTTGTTCATTTTACCTTTTCATTATTTTAGAGTTTTTGCATTTTAAGTTTTTTTTTTGTGTCTTTTTTGTAATTGTAATTTTAAGTAAATTATTCATTTTTATGATTAATGTGTAAAAAGTTTATATGATTTATAAATTATGGTAATAATCTGTAGAACCCCTGCAATGTGTAGTAACATTAAATACAGTAACTTATCTATCTATTTTGTTGTTGTATACAGGTTACTGATGAAGATTATAGGAATATAATTGAAACGTTACCAATAACTAAAAACATTTTTCATTGACCAATACCCGAAAAATCTATAAATATACATTATTTAGAATTTTATGAAAATTATTTTATAAAAATATATAATATATATTTTATACCTTCACTGACAACATTGTTTTCTTACGCTTTCAGTATTCACTGTTGGTTTAACATCGATTGCTTCAACATTTTGTGGCCGGATTGTTTCTCCTTCAGGGGGGTCGCGTATCTGCTTTTGCGACACAATTCTATAGATCTCTATAATAATAATAATTGAAATAAATTATAATTATAAATTTAATGTATTATAAGATGTACAATAATTAACAAAATCTAGTATATATCTAACCTGTCAAAATATTCTGGAATGCAGTTTCTACATTAGTAGAGTCAAGGGCAGAAGTTTCTATAAATGATAATGCATTTCTTTCGGCAAAATTTTTTGCTTCATCGGTAGGAACTGCTCTTAGATGCCTGAGATCAGATTTATTTCCAACGAGCATGATAACAATATTTTGATCAGCATGATCTCTTAATTCTCTTAACCATCGTTCAACATTTTCATAAGTCAAATGTTTCGCAATGTCATAAACAAGTAACGCTCCAACGGCACCTCTATAATACCTGTCGAAAATTAAAAAAAATTACTTATTTTTTGGTTTCTTAAAACAATAAAAATGAGCATATTAAGAACGCTTTTAATCTATACCGTGAATGAATAAAACAATAGTTACTTGAGTTTCATCCTTTTAGTATCGAGAAACGTTTCATTGTCTAAATATGAAATCCTAAATGAAACATTTTCTAAGCACTTTTATAACCTTTAATGATATGAGAATGAATGTGTTTAATGGAAGAATATTACTCCATGGCATATGTTCTCTAAGCACTTTTAGCTGAACTTTCTTACTTTTCAAACTTTGAACCATTTAAGTAAGGCTAAAAGCGCACTACTTTCTAAACGTTTCGCAATGAACAATAAAGAGAATTTCCAAAAGAGATTGGAACTGAGCGGGCACAAATATAATATTATAAGATAAAGTCATTGACTAAACTTCATTAGATTATTAGAGTGCAATGTTTTGCCCCTAATCTATTAAAAAAAAAATCTGGTTTAAATATTCAGAGATTTCATTCCTCAAATTTCCAACTGATAAATGTTTTTTTCAAACATAGTATTGTTACTAAATACTTAATAGTTCCTAATATTAATAGGTGATGAACGTACAATACAAAGAAATGGCGCTTTGCCGGAACTATAAATAAAATGAAGTGCAAATTGAATATCAAAGCTTCCTCAAGCCTTTAAAATCAATCGAAAAAATATTTCATATGTTACCCGTATTGTGCTAAATATATCTTTACGAGCATATGTCATGAGTCATGTTGAGAAAACATATGTACATCATTTTATAAAACACTACAATACTGAGAAACCCTCAAATAAACATTTTTCCGGTAAAAATTCAAATTCGAAAATATGGCGTTAACACAGCAATAATAAATAAAAATAATTGGGGAAAAGAAAGCAAAATAAATAAAATAAAATAATTTAAAAAAACATAAGAGGTAAATGCCAATATGAATGGAGATCCTGCATACCGCTAAATGGCTAAATATGGTTTAACCTATTTTAATTGCATATAATTGTTCAAATTATACACTTTAACGAATTAGCAGGTATATTTCCAACAACATAATACAGTAATTAGAACATTTACTGCGTAGTAAGCATTCTATAAGTTAATATTCCTTCCTGCCCTACTTTTAGTTACCCACAAAATTATTTATTCCTCTTCATCTATAATTACATATCACGGAAAATAGAATAGCAATTAGAAAAAGCCTACAAAAATTATATTAACCCCTGCATCGTTAGGAATTACTGCATCAAGGAAATTACAACTGATAATAGATTGATTTTCCAAACGCTAAAAACATATGGCTACGGGATCCGTATATTTCATTGATTCAATAAAAAAATCGACGACACCTTTTACTTTGGACTCTTGCAGCACCAGGCGATGGGATAGTGATGGGCTGCATGGCTATAAGTATCATAAGTCGTGATGATCTAATAAATAAACAAACAGAATAATACATCTTTTACAAAATAAAATTGCAAGAAAATGTACATACGCCGATGTAATTGCTCTGTATCGCTCCTGCCCAGCTGTATCCCATATCTGCGCTTTGATTGTTTTTCCATCAACCTGAAAGAAATAAGAAACTGTAATAAAAGGATAGCAATATATTATCACAAAACTTAATTTAAACTTTTAATAATCAAACGAATAATTAAGGCCAATATATTTTTTGTTTGCTTTTGCTTAATGATTTAAGTGATCTTTGTTAGGGTCTAAAATAAAATGAAGGTAACATTAGTCGTCTCAAATAAACATAATGTTTCTTATTTGTGCTTTACTAGAGGTATCTTTCATATAGTAAGAAAAATAAAAAACAAAATCAAAATATACACTTACCACAATACTTCTTGTAGCAAACTCCACACCAATTGTGGACTTTGATTCTAAATTGAATTCATTTCTTGTAAATCTTGATAAGAGATTACTTTTACCGACACCAGAATCTCCTATTAATACCACTGAAAAAAAATAAAATTTTTAATTACTAAATAAAAAAAACAATTTTTTTATACGTCTTTGTGTTGAATCTGTTTTCGCGGATTGATCCCATATGGTAAATAGGGGCCATCAATGGCTTACAATGTTGCTGCATAATTTGCCGGCATGCAGTATCCACACATCAGGAAAGCCTGCAGGTCCTTGTTTCGTCGTAAACCAATTAACTAACTATATTTAGATTTACATATGCCTGCTTTTAATATACTATTTAGCACTTGTGTTATAATTTTGCCTCAGAAAGTTGAAGTTAATCCAAAAGTGAATGAATTATTCTTGAAAGGGAAGGGATTACACAGTGGTAGCGCGCTGGACTACTGTTCCGCAGTTCGAGCACATCTTAAGAAGCCGCTACATCTCACTGCCGTGATGGCCAGCGCTGTCTGTAGCGAGAGAATACTGTTGGTGCACGGTCTCAGTCACTCACTGGCAGGCCCTGGGCCCAATGACGCACTTTTGATTTTGACGCGCCTTAAATTAAAAAAAAAAAACCTTGAATACTGATATGCAACAGAGTTAAATTTCGTTATTTTCAAGCAGATCCCAAAGTTTGATGTAAAATGGCTAGTAGTGCTTTTTGTTCTACTTAGTTTACTTTAATTTTTAATGGCACAAATCCTTTTCATTACATAAAAGGACCCGGTAAACGATCAAACATTTTGTCAAATATGTTTGTCAAACACGAAAGTTTGATAGTTTTGTTTGTCAAACAAAAAGTAAAAATTGTTTGACGGAAAAATGGATTGATGAAATTTTTGACAAACATGTTTGAAGGTGTGCGGGGTCGTTTCTGTCAAACAACTTCAGTATTTGTTTTGTTTTCATTGTCAACACGACTGCCCTAGGAACAAAGGACATGGATTTTGTACTCCAGTTTATTTCTCTGTACAGTGACTTTCCGGCATTATGGAAACTGAAATCAAAATAATATAGTGCCCTTCTTAACACATAACAGCGTCCTTCTTTTCGATTCTCGGACGAAGTAATTCCAACAAGCTATTGAAGTTTTCGCTATCTATTGGAAGAAAGTTGGCGTAGTCCCCTGTTCTGTTATTAATATTTCTTTCAGCAAATTCTCATGAGTATATTTATGTCTCAGTTTATACCATTCTTTTGACCAACGTCTTGACTTTTTTTCTTAATACAAAGTATCAGAGTCAACGCGAGAAACGCCTTGTCTTTATTGGAAGACATTTAAATAAAAAAAAAAAATCTAAAATAAATGACCATACGATGTGCACAGATGAAAAAAGTCAAGCAACTGAACAGAGTTTGACAAAACTTGATCGAACGTGTGCGGCTGTTATTTATCAAACATGGGACATTTGACAAACATATTTCATCGTTTACCGGGTCCATTATACAACGCAACTCCAAAAACGGAAAAGGACTCAGACTTTGTCTGAGATTTTAGTAAAATTGTAGATAGCTTCGATTAGAGGTTTAATCGAATATGTGGTTGGGTTCACTGGATTACATCTATGATTTTACCGTTTTGAATTCTCATCCATCGTCAGAGTATAGCATCAAGCTTATATATTGGAGTTGATTTCGACTACAAGTTTCTATCAAGCACTATTCTGATTGATTATTTGTATGCGGGAGGTTATATTTGTGTTTGTGTGTACTATAGTGAAAACCAATGAGTAAAATTATGCATAATAATAACTTTCTTAATTCTGCTGTCGAAAAAAATAAACTTTGAAATATCAGTAGACGTCAGATTAATCAATTGCTTGTTCTTCCAATCAAAGCATTTACTAATGATCTCAGTAATTACAATGATTTTTCGGGTTTAAAGGCTGGCTTATAATCCCCGAACCTTCCAGCCATGTTTTCGGTTCAACCCGTCACCATACATGTCGTCCTATCGCTTCCTTCTCTACTAACTTCTTCCGCTTTCTTCTTAGATGGTTATCTCTCTTCCTTCCATACTACTGGCATATATAAAAAAATGTTTGGTCAACCTGTTCTTCCATTCCTTTGACGAGAACATACACAATAACATCCTGTACTTCATCGTAAGATTCTAAACCAGTTTTAGGATAATTTCATTAGAACTCTTCCAATCATCTCCTTCTTTCATATTCTTCTTACCGGGAGATCTCAATTCCTTCTCCTAGTCCATATATGCGCAAAATTTTTGGCCACCTGGTGTATTCATTCTTTTGACTGGGCCAACAACCCGAACTTCCTGGCACCATCATCGTGAAAAATGTAGCGGTCGAAACTAGCACTTCTCATTTTTCAAAATCACGAAATACCAGTTTCTTTTCCAGAAATACATTTCCAGTGTGTGGAGATTCGTATTTCTATTTAACTACCTACGTTCACAACATATATTTAAAAGAACTTTTAAGGTTTCCGCGGCCATTTTCATAAAAAAAAAAAACTGAGTTTCCACGTTGAGACCGCGTCAGTAGTTTGCTAGAAACCGATGTTGCAATATGGCGAAACGTTTTCATATATTTTTTTTTTTTTAAAGCATCACTTAGTAAAACAGAATTTCTTGGGATTTCTAGTTTTGACCGTGGTAAAGATTATAACTCCAATGACAGCATTCCTCTAGTTCCTATAATTCATCCTAATTTTAGTTGCGGTCGGCTCCTTTAGACTTAAAAGGATTTCCAAATAGTGAAATGCTTTTACGGTCTTTCTATTCGCCTTTCCATACAGCGTCAGATTTGGCCATATATTTCCATTTTTCTTAATATCGATATTTATTTCTTAGGTACAAATTAGGGAAGCATATATTTTAGGATATTTAGAATTAATTAACGGCTTGAATATATATTAAAAAAAAGTATAATCTAGATGGTACCGTTCTTTCTATAAGAGCGGAATTGACACAGTGGTAGAAAAACTATGCATACTGCCTATAAAAGTCATTAAACTAGATGGTAAACATTTCAATTTTTCAAGAGCAGGATTGGTTCAGTAGCTGCGTGCTAGATTGGATCGCGGAGCCCAGGTCCGTCTAGAAACTACACTGCCTTGGGATCTTCTAAAGCTTCTATGCTAATAGGCATACTTTACTGTGTCTGTAAGTAAAGAAAGAAGGGCACTGAAAAGGCTCGGGAGACCTGTGATTATAGACCTCAGTTGTTAACGCAGGATGTTTGGATCTGCCAATAGTCATCCACGATGACTAAATAGAATTCTTCGATAGAAATAGAAATTATGACAAGGTCCATTCAATGTCTCTATTACAAATAAAAATTTAATGTGAAACAGTCACACGACTTTCTCTTACTGAAACTTGCATAGTTATAACTGACAATTTTTTTCTAACTTCTAATGTTTACTAAATGTTTAATTGTCTTCAATGTTGAATCACTGGAAGATTCTAAAAAACTTAATTCGTCTTTGTATGTAATTAATATGCAAGTTTAATGAAACCCGATGGTGCCTATTTGGATAAAATCGCATAAAACTGAAAACTTTCGTAAT
This sequence comes from Triatoma infestans, assembly GCA_011037195.1. NCBI lineage: Eukaryota > Metazoa > Arthropoda > Insecta > Hemiptera > Reduviidae > Triatoma > Triatoma infestans. Next base: position 128,610 of record JAAEAF010014379.1, on the reverse strand, counting down.
GTCGCACTTACCATCAACCGATTTTCGTTAAACTCCGAATTTTGACAACATATTAAACTCTAATTACTATTTTTATAGATCGTAGAATCGTAGTAAACTAATTAGCACTTTTTAGGAAAGCATAACATCCACCTCTTCCCCAAAACCCCAAATGTTTAAAAAAAAAGTTGTTTTTTTTGAGGCGTGTCAATATCTATGGGTCATTGGCGCCCGGAGCCTTCTCAGTGCACTGCCGGCCTCCGGACAGTGTTCTCTCGTTACAGACAACACTGTCCATCACCGGACAGTGAGCCCTAGGGCTCCTAGGAAGAAAAAAAATCTAAAGGTAGCACAGCTGGATTCGACCCGGGTCCTCCGCGTGGGAGTCCAATACACTAACCACTTAGCTATTCCCTTCCCTCAAATAAAAATCTTAACTCTTTATATGCGTGGTCCACATAATTAGTTTAAAGAAAATCGTTGGAGCCGTCTTAGAAAAAATAACAGAAAACTGATGAATCTGATAACATAAAAACATACTTCTGGTCATCCGATTTTTTTCAAATTCGGAATGTCGACAATAAACACCATTCTAATTAATATTATTGAAATAATATAATTGTGTAATAAACTGAAATTGTGAAAACCTAACCCCCATCTCGCCCTAAAATTGCCCTTAAATGAATTTTCCCGGAGAAATGTTACAAATATAAGTTCTAGATCTTTGTATGTGTAGTTGATATATTGAGGTTTCAACTACACATACAAAGAAAAATCGAAAAATCATTTTTCATTTCATTTTCGAGAAAATCGCAAAAGAATGAAAAATCGATTTTGTAAAGTTGTAATTCCGGTTGAGGAATTAGTTTTAGTTTCTAGTTTTAGTCGAGATAATGTTCTGTCGGATCCCAGATGACACCAAAACGGAATGTCAAGTTTGAACTTAATGAGTTTTTCAGCTATGCTATTTCACATACACACACACAATTTTCTAAATATCACTTTTACGCATTTAGGGGACCTCAAAAAGTTTATTTACGGTGAAAACTAGATTCAGGCACCATACTAAGAGAAAGCAACACAATTATAAATAGAATGTTTTAAAACCACTTGGATTTTGTGACAAAATGTTTGAACGAATTTTTGCAAGACAAAGTACAATTTGGTTCATCTAAGCTTTAAGGTAGCTTCAATGAAGGCAGCACAGACGTAACCACGACAAACAGAAGTATCGGGAAAACATGTTAAGACAGATAATATAATTCCATTAGAGATTCTCTTGATTTATATGAGATAACCAGTTAACGATTCATTGCTATTCTGTGGGATTGTTGTGGTGGTTGGTTCCGCAGAGCTGGAAAGCATCAGAGACATTTTCCGTGGTAGCCTGCTTCATTTTGTGGTCATCGACCGGTTTCGGGCGTTCGCCCATCTTCAGGATGCGTTTTTCAGACAGTGTGATAACACAGACTTGCATAGAGCAAATTCAGTTTATACATTCAGCAAATTCATTTTCAGCGGCTTTTACAGCCATTAATTTTCTGGCAGTCCAATATAAAATGCTGACTTGTCATAAAAGACATCGCACGAACTATGTCGGGATATCGTCATGTGCGGAATAATCGTCGGTATCCACTGTACCGCTCAGGCAGTGTGCATCAATGGTTCAGTGGTAGAATGCTCGCCTGTCAAATAACAACACAGCTGCATGTTATAGATCAAAACTGCATATAACAGGTTTCCTCATGTGCACTGTAGGCTCTAGAGTTTCTAGGCGTATATCTGTTAGGTAAAAATATGGAATAATCGGGGGATATTATAGACTCTAGGGGGGCACCTAAATGCGATAGTACCTACAGATTCTGTACGAAAATTGAGGAGACTTCAACTCATCTCCTAACGTACTGTGAGGCTATCATTCAAAGAAGGTTTAGCTGGGTACCTACCGCATATTGGAGGAAGATATATTCTCCCTAGAACTATCTCATTAGATTTTAGGATTTCTTACAGAAATCAATCTGGAAGGCTGCTGTAGGTTGAGAGATCTCATCCCGGCAACGGCAGAGGGGCACAATAAACTCTTTGGTGGAGTGCGCAAAACCCCTTAAAAAAAAAGAAGAAGAAGAAGAAAAGACTGTTGAATGGTGTAATGTGTAGCAGGCAATATTTTGTTTTCATAAATCAGAAATTTTTATGTAAAATTTAAAATACTCCTTCTAATGTTACCTACAATTACTTTACTATTTAAAATAATGTAATCCAAGTAAGCATTTCAAGAAATCTATTAATTGTTTTCCCAGTTAAAAAGAGAAAAAAAAAAGCCATAATTAATCACGATTATCAAAGTAGGTCAAAATACCAACAGCTGAAATAAATAAGTACATTTAAAAAATAAGAGCATGCGTGTTTTAGGAAACTCTTTTGTAAATGAAATCCCTCAAAAGATGTTCTGAAACATTTTTCTTTCTATACCCAATTTTAATTTATTAACTAACGCCTTCTTGATTCTATTACCTAGCAGTGACAGTCAATTAAACCTATCCAATATCAAAACTGTTTCAATATTTAGGCAAAAAAATAATTAATAAAGGCGACCTGGCTAAAGAAAGAAAAGTAGATTTTTAATAAAAAAGAAAATCTTAAAGCAAAAACATTTATATTACAGTTAAGCATTTTCTTTGTTTTTTAGTAGGCACGCTTCAGTTCATATTTCTAAGATAACAAAAAAAAAGTAAAATTTTATCCTTGTTTAACGTAATTATGTCAATGAGTCAAAGCCATAATGACGATAATATGTTTGGCCTGGAAGGGCGGAAAAAATAAAAAGATTTTTTATCAAGAATAAATTGTTGTCGTTATTAAATATAGTATAAATAAACCATAGATTTTAAACAATAATTGTCATTAGTTAGGAATAATTTTATCCAATTTCACAAAAAAAAAGGATCTGTCGAATGATTTCGAAATTAACTTCCAACTAATCTTGCTAAATAAAAACCCGTTTAGTTGTTCGACAACCAACAAAAAACAATTTTCAAGAGGGCTTTAATGAAGATAAACTTGCTCAAAACTAGTCAAAATCATATTAGTTACCATTAGTTTAAACTATTTTTATTGAAAGAAAAACGAAAAACTATCAAAATTCAATGTTTAACAATTTGAAAAACTTCACTAAGTTAATTAAACATAACCAAAAGTAATAATAAGTTCATAAATATAATCGAGAAAAAGAACTGAAAAAAACATGGGCAGAATACAATAACGTAGTCAAGGTACAAAAGAGCAACATGTCAAACTGAACCAAATGAGCTACGTCCCGCGATCCAATTTCAAGGAGAACCAATAATTTGATATTGAGCCGAACATCTTTATTGAGTTAATTATTTGCCACTTAATACAATTTTACTTCTACATGACATTTGTTAATGTAAGTGCGTACAAGCATTAATAAATTAACAAAATATCGAAAACAACATTTTTCACGAGATTAACCTAATGATAACAAGTCAGTTATGCAAAAGAAAACTTCTTCTGCAATTATTGTTTAAAAAAAAAAAAAAGAAAGAAGCAAAATAAAATGTGGATGAATGATACTTACCTTTAAACAAGTAATCATATTCGTCATCGCGAGTACCCATAGTTGAAGAAGTAATCTCTTAAAACAACGTCAAAGTTTAAATTTCTTAAAAAATAACAGTGGCCTAATTAATTAAATGTTATAGCTTTATGCAATTTAAAAAAAAAATAAAAAAGTAAGAAACACTAAATTACTTAAACTTCAATGAATTTTATCATAAAAATGCACGAAAATGGCTGCTTATTGCAGTGCCTTTATGTGATCATGATTTTTACGCCCAGTGTATAGATGATACAGTATCTTATGAAAAATCGTATGTATTATCCTTTCTTCAATCTAATCAAACTGGAAATTATATTGCAAATTATATTTTATTATTTGCGGGAAAATAGGTTGCAATTTTCTATCTAAATTTTAAACGAGTATTTATTTATAAGTACACTACATAATGAATAGGCGACCATATGTGCTCTCGCTATTATGAATTTGGCTCTTAAACTAAAATATTTGAATCGTCTAGAGGAAACCCGAGTTTAAAAAAGTATTGGACATACATCTAATTAGCATACTTCCATTGTCATGAAATACTAAAGGGCTTCATCGATAATGATATAGTGTTGAAAAAAAAAAGCAAAGCATTAATTACAATTTTTGGAATAAATCTATAATGCTTAATGAAAAATTTAAAGTTCATCAATATTTCTTTAACATTCTCCAAAAAAGAAAATTTTTGGGGCTGACAGGCTTTCTTCTTAGATTTTTACAATTTGTTATTGGATTTATACTTACTGATGCAATAGTGAACCCAAATTTTTGAGCTTCAGCAGTTAATGCCCGTAACTTTCTTTATAAACAAAAACAATAGGGCAATATCCTCCCAGTCTAAAAGGGTTGTACCCAACGGCGAATTATACGGAACGTCCTTAAAATGAGACAAACATGAAGTCCTGCCACTAGCAACGATGTCTGGAAATATGTTATAATTGTTTTTATTGGGATAGTTGAATGTAGATAGGAACAAATTAAATTTTTGGAATAAATCTATAATGCTTAATGAAAAATTTAAAGTTCATCAATATTTCTTTAACATTCTCCAAAAAAGAAAATTTTTGGGGCTGACAGGCTTTCTTCTTAGATTTTTACAATTTGTTATTGGATTTATACTTACTGATGCAATAGTGAACCCAAATTTTTGAGCTTCAGCAGTTAATGCCCGTAACTTTCTTTATAAACAAAAACAATAGGGCAATATCCTCCCAGTCTAAAAGGGTTGTACCCAACGGCGAATTATACGGAACGTCCTTAAAATGAGACAAACATGAAGTCCTGCCACTAGCAACGATGTCTGGAAATATGTTATAATTGTTTTTATTGGGATAGTTGAATGTAGATAGGAACAAATTATTTAAATTTAACCCATCCATCTCAAAGAAGGGCCTAAATTCAGGATTCAATCAATAGTCGACTTTTCTGGTCTAAATGATGATCTTCATAAGCTGTGTATCAACGCAGGATTTTTAAAAAATAGAATTGATACTATGAATAGATTCTGGCAAGTTCAGCGAATCCACTCGATTGGTGGATTTTATACTTATGCAATAGTAGTCCCAAATTTTTGAGCTTCACGGACCTTTACAGTCCCAAGATAATTACCAATTGGGACCACGTGACTTGGGTATTAAATATATTCTAGGGCTAATATTTTAATAATGACGTTAGTATTGTCTAATACGTCATTGCTTTATGATTATATAACAAGTTTTTAATAACAAACAGGAAACTCCATTGGAAAAAGTCTCTTCAGCCCTCTTGAAGCTTAAGCTTCATAGTTTCAGGGCACCATTACAGGGCAAGCAGATAAATAAGTTACCTTTATTCCAATCTAAATTATTATGAAACAAATTAATAGAAAAATTTATATATGAACTGCTTTTACTCCCTGAGAAGAAACAAGTTGCGTTGACTAGAGTATAATAAAATATATCCTTTAATATTATAAAACTAAAGTATAATACTAATAATAATACATACATTTATGGTCAACAAAGTTATTATTCTCTTCTGTTCCTAAAGCCCAAGTACAGAATGCCTTATTTAAGCTAGCCAACTTTAATTAGCATTCGTAACATTATTTGTATTTTTGAAAGGAAGAAATGGCAAAAAGTAATAGGTACTATTCAGTTCAAAACGCTTGATTTCGATAACAAATTTTATTAAAATTATCACTTCATTGAAGTTTATTTTATTTTATGTTTATACAAAAAACTAAATTCTCTTTAGTCCAGTGCACCTTCCAAAAATGCAAACTCCTCAATATTATCAATGGCTGCATCGACATCTTTTCTCTGTATAGTTTTTTTCTTAGCGTTGGAAGTGAATTCATGTGCTTGTTTGCTCAATATTCCAATAAAGAGTTCCTGAAAAATTATCTTCATTATAAAACTGAAAATTTAAACGATCGATTAGCTTATATATATTTATCAGAACATTGATATTCACTGAAACTATTAAAGGGACAAATGGGAATATAATCATCAATTGTCATTGTTACAATTTAAATTAAGATGATTAGAAAATTTTAGAGGCATGCTTTTGCTAAAAATGTAAATTCCAGCAAAGATCGAAACAAAAATGGATGATTAGAATTGGGATAGAAGGCGGAAAATATTTCAATTAAGCCTTAAATTATCTTTACCTATTAATTTTATATTTTTCTATTAAGAGATTCATAACTATTGTTTATTGCATTAAATAAGAATCACATTCAAGAAACTGTACAGTTCCTAATTACATTAGGTTTTAGTACTTACAGCACTTTTGGCTATTAAAAATACTGCGTCAGAACTAGCTAATGTAACTTCTGGATCCATTTTAATTATCTGCTTAACTCTGGAAATAGGCAAATTAATAAGTTTGTTCTTAGCTTGTTTTGGTACTTCATTTGATTTTTCAGGCGCTTCTTGGTCAACACTTTCTACTTCTTCTACATTTTCTAATTCGGATTTATCATCCATTACAGAAATCAACAAAAAAAGTATTCGAAAAATTGTCTTTAGTCATAAAATCCAAAATCAAAGAATGATTATCACTTGTTATTTAAAACAACTTAAATAAACAGTGTAGATAAATTTTTGGCGGGTAAACTAGTGTCAATGTCTAATGTCTACCAAAACCTGTTACACTATAACCTTTACTTTAATCAATTTAACCTGCTCCTATCATTGCTGGTAACTGTAAACAAGATAACTAAAATTATCTAGTTTAGATTAAATCCTATTTAGTAATGTTATTTCTACATTAATTTTATATTCTATGCGTAATCCATTAAAATTGCAAATTTTCTCTGAAATGTCGGAATAAACAGCTATTGATTTAGTTATTAATTTACGTAATGGATTTCTCAAGACTAGAAAATCAGTGGACATAACAAAAGCATTGCAGATGCTTGTTCGTGTTTAAAGGTAAGAGACAAATACGAAAAAGGAATCATATTAAGGGCTCTTATTTACCTTAAGGAGTCAAATTTGTTAAGGCAGTAGTAAGAGAATGATTTTTTTTATTTACGAAGAGAATAATACTTTTATGAGCAATATATGAATTCAAAATAATAATTTTTCCATGTTCTTACTAATGTGAAATGTTATCTCTGTCGAGTCGCGAATGCGCTCTAATTTGTATTTGATTCTTGTGCATTATAAAGCTAGAGTTTGATTTAAAAAAAAAAAAACTAGATTAGTTATAATATTCTTTAAATTATAGAAAATAGTAGTAACTCCTGTCTAAATAAAATTATAGAAAGTAAAGCAATAATATGAATATATTTCGATTTAATTTAGTTTAATATTGGAGACAGATTAAAAATGAGTGAAAAGCCTGTGTCCTAAATTCTCCAAATAATGGGAGGGGCAACCACTTGAAAGAATAATTGATCCAAATGTTTTTCAAAGTAGTAATAATTCATGTTTTATTATTTAATAATTAATTTACAAAGAATAATTAGAAAAAACATGTGAAAATTGTTGATGTAGAATATATATTTCAAAATCGTCATAGATTTGCTCCTACAACAGTATGGCTGAGTGATGACGTTTCTATGTTTATGTTTGAGTTTAGGGTATAAGGGATTATTTGTTAATTGTTACAGAAATCTGGAAATGCCAAAAGTGAAATATAAAATTCCAGAATTTGATTGATTATTTTTCCAATTCATTGATAAATTGTTTGAGTTATGGTAAATTTTTTCAATATGGAATAGATTTGTATACCATTATCAATCTTATTTACCTGATTTCACGTTTGTATTCAAATTATATTTAAGATATCATGGGTGAAAATATGGATAAAACAAAGTTATGGACAATTCGATTACAGAAACATATTGTACAGACGAATATGTGCATGAAGAATTTGTTTTCATGCCTAGGTTCATTTTAGATAAGTTCAAGATAGATATGGCCCAAGATGTACTAGTTTTAAATGCAAAAGCATTAAAAGAAAAATCAGTGTCTTCACTAGGACTGAAATATGAGTGAGTATTTAATTTGTAACCATACATTAATTTTAACAACGGTAACTAATCTGTAGATAATGTTCAAGAGATAAAAGTATTTTACTGTTGAAATTTGTCACAATAATTTTTCCATCATTCTTTTCTATTTTTGAATTATTTTTCAGAGAGGAATGGAACAATCTTTGTAAAGAAAATCTTGAATTGACTGGATTAAGAAAGAGGGCATTAGACGGTGAATTAAGAGCTTCAAGATTTAGAAGTGTAATTTGGCGATTATTACTTGGTGCATTAACTCCTGGTTCTTCAAATATATGGCTTTCAGAAGCAGAAAGTTGTAGAAAACATTATTCAACGCTTAAAAAAAGTCTGCGTATAACACCTTGTATACAAAAAGAACCAAACTACGATAATCCTTTATCACAGCATGATCAGGTTAATTTCGTATTTCGAGTAACAGTTTAACTTAGTAATTCTCTTTGTTAGAAATAACATTTTTGTTTCAGTTTAGTTTCAATTTATGAAATAAACACTTATTTACAGAGTACTTGGCATCAGTATTTCTGCGATAAAGAACTTAGAAGCCTTATTCGACAAGATGTAATAAGAACCTTTCCAGGTGTGGATTTCTTTAGAGGAGACATGGTACAGGAAGCTATGATAAACATCCTCTTTTGTTATGCAAGAGAAAATCCATCCATGTGCTACCGTCAGGTTAGTCGAATATTATTTTAAAGTTGAATGGATGCTTTTTTTTATATTTTATTATTTATTTATAATCTATTGTTTTTCTGTCCACTTTAGTCTTGAATTTTCTGCATGTACACTTTTCTTCAGTTTTGTATAAATGTTTTTATAAGTTACATATGACATTTTACTTTTTTTTTTTATAAATGATCGAAAATAACGTTTCTTAAGGCTTTGACACACAGAACGCGATCTGTCGCGGCGGGCAGCGATCGCGGATCTTTTCGGCGGTCAACGAATGGCCACGTCACATACAAAGCGAGATCAATGTGAGCGAACTAGTGATGTGTTGTCTACAGAGCAGGGCCGCAGTATTGTTTTGCACTAGTATAATTTTACACCAAATGTAGATCGCCTAGACCGCGCGACAATTTTTGTAATTTTGTACAACCACATTGCTTACTACGGCGGTCAAGACTGTGTCGCTGAGATAGATCGCCTCATGTGTGATCGGTATGATGCAATATTGCAATATACAACAATATCGTCGGATCGCGGCGGTCTGAGATCTCTGCCCGCTGCGACAGATCGCGTCCTGTGTGTCAAAGCCTTTAAGGTATTTCATTATTCGGTGATTCTTTCTGAAGTGTTTGAAAGATAATACAAATATTACTCGAATATTTTCCACAGTTTGACATTTACTGTTTGTCACTTATTCAAAAACAAAAAATTAGGTATAAAAAGTATTTTAAATAATATAAAGCTTGTTAAATATAGAAAATGAAACTGCATAAATAAATAATGAAATGAATAGCGAATTCAGTTGATATCATTGGCATTTTTTCGGCGACAAATATATCATATGTAGATATTATAAACAGGAGGCCCTGCAACGAAATGTACAGCTAAGCTGTAACATACTAAGCATATCGAGGAACGATATGCCTCATGTGCAAGCCTTATTTTTTAGCTTAAGATTGAAGCGTACAAAGAGTTAAGGTGAAGACCCTTTTCAAAACATTTTAATGCCTCTTAAGAAGCAGTCGTTTATATATAAATGTGGACTTATAGTGCAAAGTTTAATTTGTAGTCAGTTTATAAATTAAAACTTCTGTAATGCTATTTATTTTAAATATGGCTCTTCCAGTAAATTTCTTATACAGTTGTTGTGGTTGGTCTGCAGAGCCTGCTTCATTTTGTGTTCGGGCGTTCGCCAGTCATCAGGATGTCTTGATAATCAGTGTGGTAGCACAGACTTGCACAGTGGAAAATCATTTTACAGGCCCTTTTATATAAACTGATTTTATTCTGTGAGAGCTGTGTTATGATGACACTGTCTAATCAAGATATCCTGATGATGGGCGAACGCCCGAAACTGGTCGATGACCACAAAATGAAATAAGCTATCACGGAAAATATCTATGATTCCAATAACCATTCGAAATATTCGAAACAATTCTGTCATTTTATAATTGAAATTTTATATTTTAGGGCATGCACGAGGTACTTGCACCAGTATTATTTGTAGTACATTGTGATCAGCAAGCATTTTTACATGCTCAAGAACAGGGATATATTCGGTAAGCTCTTAATAATACTTGATATTAACGAAATTTGGCAAATAAATATAACGGTTTAGACCTAAATACTGACCCCCTGAAAGTGCCGTAACTATTCAGTTTCTTTAGATTATATTTAAATTGATTACAAATTCAAATTAAAAGTTTGTCTTAATTCAAATTTTAATTTATCGAGTATTCTGCAGTTCTTTGTTAGCAGTCCAGCTTACAACAGTAGAAACAGTTTGTTCCAGTGTTTCTACTTCCCATTTTTGGACTTGTACATTCCTTTACATAGAAATTGCGCCTTTTAAAGTTGAATTTTCAAAATGAATTTAAAGAACATATTTTTTCTATACTTGTTTTTAGCCAAGATATTGTTGAAATGTTAAATCCGGAGTATTTAGAAGAAGATACATAGTAAGTACTAAGTAGAGAATTGTGTGATTATTTCATTGTATTTATGTTTTTTATATTCTTCTTGTAAAAAAATAAATATTTCTTTTTAGCACATTGTTCAGAAGAATAATGAATGCTATCGAAGGTTCATATCTTATATCAAACCTTGAACCGACCTCAACTGGTCACTTTCCAGCCTGTTCGTATGCCATGGTAAATTTTTTCTTTTGATAACTTGAAATTTTATTCAATGGAAAACACAATTTTTTTGTTTTTGTTTCTTAGTGCTGCAAAAGAAAATATTACATTAGTTTCGAATATTTCGAATTTGAATTCTGCAAATACATGATTTAGGGTTTATTTATTTATTTTACTAAATGACAAAAAGTACAATACTTACATATAAATATATGTATAGACATACAAATATACATTCAATAAATATAGATAAACAATTTCGAAAAGTTGACACGATCGAAACTTTGTTTTACTAGGAGTAAGTAATGACAAGAAATTGTTAATTGGGAAGAACCATTTTATTTTATTTTTTAAAAATACTTTCAATCATTATTTAACTTTTTAAAATTTATTACACACCTATAAGGTCTATCACTTGTATTTGAAAATTTCTCAGAGGATATATATCTTTAGAGATTCTGGGAAGGAGGTGTAAGTTGTTTTCTTTAACTTGAGTATATTGCACGGTTCCATTTGATTGCATAGATGGGTGTATGATTGATTAAAAGAAATTAATGTATTGTAGAAAATTCGAGTTTGCCTAATTTGCCATTTTGCAAAATGTTAAACAGATTTTTGTATTTAATGTTATTACATTTCATTTTTAGAGTAGTTCCAACGAAAATCAAGTGATAGCACAATTAAATTGGATAAAAGAAAGACTGTTAGCACCCACGGATCCTCAACTTTATAATCATTTGGAAAAATTTGATATACCTCTTCCATTATTTGGAATGTTAGTTGTATTTTTTTTTTTTACTTGATTGCTAGAGAAATTTTCGCTAATTGTTAAACAATTCAATTTTTTTTATTATTTATTTGTTACAGACGATGGTTAAGACTGCTATTTGGTAGAGAATTTCCATTGCAAGATCTTTTGGTATTATGGGATGCCATATTCGCCGACAATAAAAGTTTCGATCTTGTAAATTATATTGTAGTAGCAATGTTAATAGCAATTAGAAATATATGTAAGTATTTAGATTATCCGAATGATATCTTCCAAATTAGGAATTAAGATAGAAGTAGTTAGAATAAATAAGGACTAAGAAATAGATATTGTTGAATGGACGGGAATGAAGGAAAATCCACAGTTTCAAAGGTCTATTGTGCTTTTCTTTTGAGTCTACCTCTTAAAAATGTAAGAATGTGGGGAAACATGGGGGGGGGGGGTTGCTACAATTTGTGGGGGATGTTAAACTCAAACGGCTGCTTACATCAGCTAACGCTGTAAACCAAATATATTACGTGCAGAGTGTTAGGGCAGTGTACAGTTTCGTGTTGACAGGTTGGAATATCCATAGGGATGCCATGATTGTTTAGGAATTGCCTTTCACCATTTCCCGTTAAGGGATTCCGATATATATATTTATAACAAGGTCTTCACAACTTTTTTTATGTATCGATTTTAAAGAAAAAAAAATTCCATCGACCGTCTTTTATTGATATTTTGAGATTAAACGGTGGATATTAGAGATCTTGAATTAAGGAATCTCTTTTGTGTTGGACTTAAGGAATCGAAAGTCCTAACTTTAGCCTAAAATATTTATTTTCTTTGCTAAGCATGGTGAATTCTAGTAGAATTCTAGATTTAATTGTATTTATTTCTCAATTTAGAAGCCATTTAAAAATTAAGATGTCTTTAATGTAAATTTAAATAAATTCATCTGTTTGATTGTTTTAGTATTAACCTCAGATTACACTGCCAGTCTTACTAATTTGATGCGATATCCAACTACAGTTGACATATCTACCATTATTGAATACGCTTTACATTTAAAAAATCCGAAAGTAAGTTGATAATAGAAAATAGTTAAAAGTAATGTGGCAATATTTATCATAATCATATATTTATCGCTTAAAAAGTAAACATAATTTTTTTTTTAGCGTTACAAAGCTCCTACAAAATTTTATTTTACTAGAAATTCTGCTGTTAGTGATGGAAGAAATAATTTTTATAAAAATCATGAACCTAATAGGATTAAACTGACCCAAGTGACGTAAGTGTGTGAGAGATTAATGTTGTAAATTTTAGAATTAGTTTACATTTTAAGCAAAAATGAATTACCAATTAGGAAGAAAGTTTCCAAGTTTTGTAGGTGGTACCTTTCCACCGCATTGAAAACTAAAATTGAATTACTCTCTGCAAGATTTGAATATGATGAGCAACTTTGAAGTTTGGTTTCCTGTTTCATTGGTATCCTCGCATATCACTCATTGCTCTTTGAGTGAGTGAGTAGCTTTGCCTCAACATTATTTATTATTATTTTGTTCAGTTCTGAGAAATAGATGTTGCATTATTCTGTTAGGGCAAAGCCTCTGCTGGGTGTGGATAATTAAACTTCTCAATTCTTGAAAGTTTTATTTCTTCATAAGACATTTCGACCCAGCGAGGTCATCACATTCGCGTCTTCATTATTTGTACATTAATTTTTACTTTCTCTTACTCCTAGTAAGAGGAAGTATTGTAATCGTGTCAAATTTTCGATATCGGGTTTTCGCCGGAAATATCCGTTTTGAGGTCCCCTGAGTCCAAAAAAGTGGTTTTTAGCAAATGGGCTATGTGTGTGTGTGTGTGTGTGTATGTATGATGGATGGATGGATGTATGTATGTGAACAGCATAGCTCAAAAAACGAAAAACCATAGAAAGTTGAAACTTGATATTCCGTTAGGTATCAACATGGGATTTGAGTGTACGTTATGTGTCAAAATTCCTCAACCGGAAGTACCACTTTACAAGTTTGTTTTTTTTTTTTTTTTACTTTTTTTGAGATTTTTTTAAAAATGGCTCCGACGATTTTCTTCAAACTTTATATGTCAACTACACATACAATGAACTACAACTTTTATTTGAAACATTTCTTAGGGAAAATTCATTTAAGGGCACTTCCGGGGGAGAGGTGGGGTAGGTTTTCATCTAAAGTGCTATCTCAGCTTATTAGACAATTCTGCCTTCTTAATAATGTTAATTAGAATTAAATATGTTGTTGAAATTCCGAGTTTGAAAAAATCGGATAACCGGAAGTTCGTTTATTTTAACACTTTACTAAACAATTTCTTCACTTTTTCGCGATTTTCTCAAAAAAGGCTCCAACGATTTTCTTGAAACATCGTGTATAAACCAAACATACATTTCTCTGGGAAAATTCATTTAAGGGCACTTTTAGGGGAGGGGTGGGGTTACAGCTTCCTCTAAATTGCTATCATAGTTGATTATACAATTTGATCATCCAAACAAAATGAATTAGAAATAAATAGATGGCCAAAATTCCGAGTTTTAAGAAATTTAGTAAACCGGAAGTGCGCTTTTTAACTTTTTTTTTTTTTTAATATTCTACGAATTTCGTTAAATTTGGTACACAAACTGTAACATTTGTCAATTATAATTTTGAGAACCGGAGTAACAGAAAGTCGTGTGAGTGTTTCACACCAGATTTTTTCTTAGCATTTAAGTGTTGAAAAATGAAAGACCGCATCAGAGGTTTGCTAAAAACAGACGTTTTGCCCTTGTTGCAATGAACCTCTTCAGGGTTGTTACACCTTGAAAGCCAATGTGGCACGCAAGGTTTCAAAGTGTAACAACCCTGAAGAGACTCCTTGCAACATGGGTGAAACGTAGGTAGGAGTTTTAGCGGATTCTACCCCGAAAATTCGAGTGTTTTCATGAATATGGCCGAGGATGCCTAAAAGATCACTTAATGTTATTCACTACAGATATATTTACACTATAGCTTTATAATTTTATTAATTGTTATAGATTCATTACAAACTATAGGTTTATTATTTGTAAGAAAATAATGTCAGGACTCGATTGATGATGATCTTTTAAAGTCAAAACGTATGAAACATTTTACCGTCAGTTCTCAACAAAATTATTTATTATTTTTATTTATAAATGATAGTACCTTTAGCTGCGAGTTTAAGGTAAAAAAAAAAAAAAAAATAAAAACATTTAATAAGACTTTCCGTTACACTACTACATTTTTAACTGACCAATTTTGTACAGACCTGGAAATTCATTAATGTTCCAAGAATGTCCAATGTGATCATATTGGACACACGGAGAAGTGTAAGATTGCAAATTAGCAAACGCTGTAAACAAGTGGGAATGATGTATGATTTAAGACTAAATAATGAACCCAGTAGTATCCAAATACATATGTATGCTTTTAAGATAAATATCTTACAGCAAGGGTTGTGTCTTTTACAAAAAGATATTATATAAAGAAAAATTATAAAAATTATAAAATAATACAGTACCAAAAGAGGCAAAATGAAGTACATTCTTCTTATGAATAATAACAATAAGAAATACAGAACCAAAATTATTAACTATGATAAGATCACTGTATCCAATATAAAATAAAGAAAATAACTAATCAAGTTTGATTAAGTTCCTTAACTTTAATGACTTTTGTACATAATGAAAAAGGTTATTGACTTTAGTATGAGACTCTATTACTAGTAGGTTAGATAGAGATTCATCATTTAATGGGTTTGAAATATGAATCGAGAGGTATAACTGTCTAAAGTGATTTAACGTGGGACAAAATAACAGGAAGTGACTTATGCTGTCATTACCAGATTTACATAAAGGGCATAACTGATCAGGATCAAGTCTGTATGTTATATTATTAAGATAAATTCTACAAAACTTGTCACTAAACAATCTTAATTGGGCACATACTCTTAGCTTATTAATATGGCACTGTAGTGAATTTTTATAATTTTTCTTTATATAATATCTTTTTGTAAAAGACTCAACCCTTGCTGTAAGATATTTATCTTAAAAGCAATAAAGAATTGATTGAAATACATATGTATGAAATAAAGGAAACACAAATATACTGTCACATGGAGGTGATAATACGCAATGGCCAGCTGATGTTTGTTTTTAAATAATTATTTTGTTTTGTTTATTGTGGTTGTTGATGAACTCAAGTTTACGCATGGAAATAAAAATTTGAAGGGGTATTGAAATGCAGTAGGTTCTGATTTCGCGGCGTTATATTACAGTTCTATATTGAACGGATTTTGCGTAATAATTGATGAAGGACAGGAGGTAGTACAATGTAGGTTTTGGTGAGAGATACGCAAGGCTTAATAAAGTAAGAGAGGCGGAGTTATAGTTGCCTTCAGGGTGTTGCTTTCAATTAAGTGCAGAATCAGAAGTTCCAAAAAATATTCCAGAGTAGCACCCTATAACCAGGACCATGCAGTATACCAAACTAAGAACCCATGCCATCTTTACAAATCCATAGATTTGTGCATTAGACGAATCCAAAAAGATTACAGAAATCACTGTAAGTGAATTTACAATTTATATTATAACTATAGGTTTATTTAAGTTTATTTATTGTTACAGTTCCTTCAAGATGAAAAATGATCCTATGAATAGGATTTCTACGCCGTCAGCACCTTTGGACCCGAATATAATAGACGGATATGCTTTAAATGTAAGCCAAACTATTAATATGTACAGGTGGTTGGGAGAGCGAATTATTTATTATTATTATTATTATTATTATTATTATTATTATTATTATTATTATTATTGTTATTATTCTTACTCTAATTCTATGGTAGCTATAAAACAAATATATTAAAATCAAAGTTTCTGATACGAGTATAATTTCGACTATAAGCATTTTATTACTTCCTTATGTTTATATATATGTGCGTGTGTGCGTATTTATTTGTTTTGTGTGTTATGTGTTATATATGTGTTTATTTTATTTTTCTTTGTCTGAGTATATTTTGATGTTTTATATCTATCTTAAAAAAATTCAACAGGACCCAGAAGTGCTCTCCGTGGAACTTAGAAACGCTCATACAGTCATGTCTTTATGTCGTCTGAAGCTATTGCAATATCATCATGTTCTTGAAAAAGTAGTTCCACCAAATGATGCACAAGCGCAACAAGCGTTAACTGGTATACATGAGGTACAATTTACCTTTTATTTTTGTACAGAGATTTTTTTTTTTTTTACAATTTCTTTTAAAAGAAAAGAATTAATGTCCATACCTACATTTTTTACTCTTTGTGGCCAAGAATTGTCATCTTTCAGAGTATTCCATTTGAAAGTTTGGTAGTTTGTTTAATAAAATCGTTCGGATTCTGAATAAGCCTGAATTCCATTATTTAGTTTTTAAAATTTAATATTTAGCCATAATGTAAATGAACAATCACGTGGTAAGAGAAGAGAAACAGCATCATGCTGAATCCTTGCTCAGTCTTACTTTTCTCTCAAATTCCAAATCGAATCTGGAAAAATATATGATTCACACCATATTCACTTAAATTACTTATCAGGTCGCTACACACAGTTGGTTTTTTTCTTCACTTTTCTTGCATCGTTTTGAATGACCATCCATTGTCAATGGAGATCTCTCATTAGATGCAGCATTTTTTGTTCCGAGATATATTACAATCTAATTTACGTAATCCTTATAGAATTTTTCGATTTAGTCAAAAAAGAATTCTGTAGAAGAATGTTAGCGAACACTAAAATCCGAACATCTGAGAAAACATCTATTATATGTTACCATTATTTTACCTAGAGAAAATTTCACAGCGGCCATTCGATCCTAAATTTGGTGGACGTTTTTGCCTCAAACAATCGTGTTTGATTCCATAGAATATCGGAATATCATTTGTGAGATATTTTGCTCATACACACACACACACACACATACAAAACCATATCTCATTCACACACTTACGGATTGTATATCTCATTCTCTCTTGTCATCCCCTAGTGCGTTTGGGCACAAAATTCTGTTGGTTACGCATAATAAATGCCATCCATATAACATAGATGAAGTAATGAGGAGAGTTAGATGGAACATGAAGAAGGCCAACTGGAAAAAGTTCAGAGAGGAAGCTGAGATAAATTTAGGGCCAGAATTAGTAGATAGCAATGTAGACCGAAGCCTGAAGCGCATTATGGATGTGATTCTTAAATGCGCCGAAAAGTCAATTCCTAGCGGTAAAATAACGAATCTCCCTTCTGAATGGCGAAAAGCTAAGACTATCCCGATTCCCAAAAAAGGCAAGGAGCAGAACACGCCTGAAAACTTCAGACCAGTTGCACTGACAAGCGTTATCTGCAAGACATTCGAAAGGATGGTTCTGGGGAGATTTCAGCAATATTTTGAGAATAATAGTCTCCTGTCGCGGAATCAATCTGGGTTCACAAAACATCGAAATACCACTGAACAAGTACGACGTCTCGGTCAAGAAATTAAAGATGGCTTTCATAAAAAACAAAGTACCTTAGCGGTCTTTGTAAACATTCGAACTGTCTTTGGAGAAAGGGTCTTTTAGGAAAACTCCTGAATAAAGGCGTGAAAGGAAGGATGTTCAACATCATCTCATCATTTCTTGCACAGCGATTCATCAGAATAAGATGAAAACAGAGCTTTAGGCAAACACGCCAGGGACTCCCTCAAGGCTCAGTAATCAGCCCGTTCCTGTTTAAGTTGATGATGGATGACTTAGTAGGAGAAATTCAAACAATACCCGGGATACAAGCATTGCTTTACACGGATGATCTCGTGATCTGGGCAGCAAGTAGATGTATTAAATCTTTGCAACAGAACTAACACGCGGACTTGAAGTATTGGCTAGTTGGCCTGAAAGAAACGAAATGCAGGTTAACCCCCTAAAGACCGAATATGAGCTTTTCATCCTCTCCACCATACAATATGATGTGTCGTTGGTATTCAGAGAGGAATGTTTGAGGCGGACTAAGGAAGCAGTCAGTCTATCTAGGCATTAAAATGGGTCCTAAGCTGAATTGGATTAAGCACACGTGTAAATAAAGGCGAAAAACGCCTTAGGTTTATTGAGAAGAATAACAGGCACTAAGTGGGGTACAGGTTTCAAGATGTGCTAATCCAGGCATATAAGTCATACGTGAGACCTGTGATGGAGTATGGCACCGAACTTATTGCTACAGCATCGGGATCAACTTTGAAGAAGCTGGATATCACCCAGAACCAAGCGCTGAGAATAATCACTGGTGACCCAAAGTCCACGCCTATTGCAGCAGTGGAAATACAATCAGGCATCGAACCATTAAGTCTTAGGAGAGATATGGCGGTGCTAAAAACTAGTGAGCTATTAAAGCGTACTGGTACAAGGAACTGGGACAATTATAGGCAACCGCTTCAAAGGCTAAAGTCTCAAAAGACTTTTTTATCGACTGCCGAGGACTTATCTTCTAAGTATGTTGTCCCAAAAACTGAGCGACAGATGCTTCCAAATGAGCAAGTGACAGGCCAAAAATATCTCGCCGAAGAAATGCTGCGCCTTATTAGAGAGGTGAAAAAAGGAGATACTGCTGGCTACGAATTAAAGGCCCTACCCTTAGAAACCATTTCTGAAAGGTATCCCGAAAATATTCGGATGCATATTTATTCGGAGGGGTCAGCATTGGATGCTGTCTCCAACGCGGGCGCGGGAGTCTATTCTTCAGTTTTTAGTTTGGCTGAACCGGTAGGAAGGGTTGCCTCCAATTTCGATGGGGAAGTTAGAGCTGTTCTTTTAGCCCTAAAACAAATACCTCACTTAAAGGTAAACAAGGTAGTCTTATTTATTGACTCGCAGGCGGCGATAAAGGCATTAACTACCTGGGCAGAGACCGAATCGTGCGACATCATAGAATGTCGTAAGAGCATTAACGACCTAATCGAGAAGGGAGTAGAAGTACTTTTACACTGGATTCCTAGCGGCATAAAGGGAAACGAGGAAGCGGACAGACTAGCCAAGTCAACGGCAGGTATCACCCAGCCGGAAGGACCCATTTCATTTGAAACGGCTAAGCGACTTCTCCGGGCATGTGTGAAAAAGAAAACGGCAGAATTACATGAGATACAGTCAGAGGGCAAGCGTTGGGCGATCCTCAGTCAGAGCTTGTTGCCAAATAATCTGCCGCGAAGCGAAGCAGTAGCCTGCTTCCGATTATTAACCGGACATGACTATCTACAAGCATATTTATTTGCATAGATATTGCATAGATATGCATTTGCATAGATATTGCATATCTAATTGGGTTAGTCGATAATCGGGATTGTGTTCTCTGCGGGGCCGGACACATGACTGGAGATCACCTCTTCGAGTGCGAGGCCCTTGCTGATTTAAATACACCATCTAATGACGAGCTCTCAGCAAGAGCCAAGATATATTGGGCTGCTAGAAGTCGAATGGTGGAATGCCAAATATGACGCAGGGCATTGAAAAAAAACAAACATACAAAACTATTCCCAAAAATTATTTTTCTGAAAACTCAAATTTGAAAACTTGATACGATTGCAATAATTATAGCAGTAAGAGTAAATAAAAAAGTAAAAAGGAACTTGGATTTTTTTCTTTAAAAAACTAAGAAATTAAAGAATCTGTCTGTTTTAGGAAATTATCAGTCGATTAAGTTTTTAATCAAAATTTTACCTCCATTTTATCTAATTATCCCATAAAGTAATGGTTTCCAAACTTTTTTTTTTATATGCTGCCTTTTCGTATAGAAAAATATGTAAAGTCCATTAATTTTGTATTTCTCATTCTATAACTATATATTTTTTAATTGTATTTTTAAAATATCTTAAGATTTAACACGTAAACAAATATGTGTGATATGCCATGGAATATGGAATGCAAACCATTTTTTTTTTTTTTAATAAAACATTAAATTAATTATTTTGTATGCGGATGAACAAAGGTTTTCAAATCGAGATAAAATGTTAGGGTACCTCAATATTTGTAATAATAGTATGACACAGAATAATACAGTTCATACATTAAAAACACCAATTTCGTTTGCAATCACACATTCATCACAATTAAATATCAGAAGAATAAGAGCTGACCCTGGAGCATTTCTCTCTTGCTCTAGTAATGAATTTGCAATCACTACGTAGCAGAAAACGTTTTGGGTAAATGTTTAATTACACATTTTTTTTACATTGATTTAATTTATTTTTTATTTGCCTGTCTACACTCAGATGAGTGCACGCCCCCTGCAATAACTCCGTGCCGTCCCACAATTTGGAAAACATTGCCGTTAGAAGTTACACATACCCACTATTCATACAATACACGTAGGATCGCATTACTTGAGTTCCTGTAGTGGATATGTGCAAACTACTTGGCTTTAGCCAATGTCATAGGAAAAGTCTAACTTATATATATTATCAAATTAAAGTGGCAATTTTCAGACGATATTCAATGTATGACTAGTGACAGCCTAAAGGAACTACAGTAGATCTTCAGTTCACAGTGGATTTGACTTTGTTTAGAGCCATCCCTTTAAAATTCTTACTTCTAGGGTCCTTTTAATGTATTGTTTGTTTGTCCTGTTTGTTTTATGACCCACTTTTGTGCTAAATAACCTCACTGCTAGTAATAATAACTTCTTATAGCACTGAACGCTGAATAATAATCGCATTACATGAGTTTTTCTATTTTATTTTTTTATTTCTACTCTTTTTTTCTTTCTTTCTGCGTCACAAATGTACTCTTGTAAATCCTCTTCTAAATTTGTTTACTGGTTATCTTTTAAACTAACCTTCTGTTCAAGTTTAGTACAAACTAAACTTCAAAAACCATGTTTATTTATGTGATGCCTTTTATATGATGTAACTTGAATGCAAGATTCTTAAATCTTAAAACGACAATATTCAAGATTTTAATTTTAGTCCCTTAATTTTGTCTAAATATTTGGAATATGTAAGCAAGAATTTTTATAAGAGCTTCGAAATTGAGATTTGGTTTGAATTAATCCTAGATACGGATAGGATATTCACTTTAGCTTTATAATTAAACAGTTTAAATTACCATTAACAGTAACTCTTCAAATAGTGCCCTTTGTTGTTTGTCTCGTCTTCGTGTTGAATTCTATTCATTTCTTTTATAACAGCAGCCAGGAATCGCAACTGTGGCCAACTGGCCATTAAAATTGTATACTCTGAAGTAGTTCAGCTGATGTTATTGAAGTGAAGGTATTATAGTTAGGACGTAAGACTCAGTGGATTTAATGCACATGAAAAAAAAATATGCTTAATTATGGATCCAAAAATTTGTTCGTTCAATTATAGATCTACTCCCAATTTAGAATTTGCATGATATTTCCCAAATTGTTGATCAGGACAGCCACCTAACTGTAACTATAGGAACGATGAAATGCAGCAGTACATTATCAGATTTTTAGCATGATTGTCATTGTATTTAGTAGAAAGCTGAAAAAGAATTTATTTAATATGTTTTCCTAAATATATACGAAATAGGATCTATTGATCATCTAGTCATTAGAAATCTCTTGGTTTCTTGCAGCGTTCTTCTATGCTTGTGCTCCAAATGTTCATGATCATTTAGGGTTTTTCAAGAGCAATCGTGTACATACAAAATAATAGGCGTAAAACTGGACAACTATTTTGATAAAAAGATAATTTGTACAAACACTAATATTGCACACTAATGTGTGTTGCACTAATATTGTTTACATTAATGTTAACCTTTTATTTGATTAAATAAGCCGAAATAAATGTACCATTCATATGAAACTCTTTGAGATTGAATTTACTGTCATTTTATTGGAGAACAAAAATCATATTTCCAGTTGCAAAAACAACTTTGTAACTTTTAAAATAAGAAAATCAGAGGTTCAAGATCCACAGTTTTGAAACATTTATAAAAAAACAGCAGTTAGAGCAAGTAAAAAAGACCACATGTTTTGAAATATTTAGACAAAATTAGGGAGCTACGAATAAAAACATAATATTGAAAATTAACTCTTATGTTTGCAAGATAAACGTTATCGTATCTGAATGTATATGCAAGAATAAAAAATATGGCCCGTCTTCTGGAAGTAATAGAATGCTGACTTTATCATATGCAAAATCATTAGTTTATAATTACATCTACAATCAAAATAATTATGTTTTAACAAAATTTGTTCGAATAAGTCTCCTAATTACATTTAATAATAGTATTGTTGCGATTTTCTTGTGCAGATAACAATTGCTAAAGTGCCAATAAATTACTTACTTTGTTAACTGATAGGGTATCTAATCATTTTATAATATAAAGTTTATACTTTATTTCTTCTTTATTAATCTACAACATTTAACAAGTTTTTTATTAATTTGATGTCCCGATAGATAACATAGCATTAAATTTGGTGGAATAAACTAGATTATTTTAAGGAATAGGCCCAGCTACTGCACCCTCGCGATCTATTATGGCACTTTCTAGATAAGCACACCATTCGGTTATCAGCTCGCATGAACGACGTTGACTCAGGTTTCTCCCTTCCAAGGGAAACATAAATGCAGAAAATGCATCGATCAGTCTTATTCTGATGATCTTGTGATCTTGTGACAGTTCCTCGTGGAAACACATAAGGCTTATTAAAGAGCTTTACCATCGTCCAGCGAACCAATCTAGGGCGTGAGAGATGTTGGATAATTATCTTTTTGATGGATGTCTTAATATTTGATATCTAGAGCTGCTACAGAAAAGCTCGGTGTCAAAGAAGAGTGAAATAGCTTAAAAGTGCCAGCCCAACCCTTCCACGTTCTTCTTATGCTCCGAGTAACCCGCGCCCCAACCTATTGTAAGTATGTTACGTCCACCTAGCTTCATCAGCGCACCCAAAAAATCCCATTTCAGTCGCGGAAAGTTCTGCATCAGATCCTTTCAATGTGCTGCCTAAAGTTTGATGAAAATTACGAATTTGATGTTCTGCATTTCCCGTCTTAACAACACCATATCATAAATAGTATGACCGTGATCTATGCTTGGTAAGCTGTGACATACTTCCCTAGGCTGACTGAGACCTTCCTAACCGTCGGAGTTAGCCCACAACTCTCCAGTTTTAACTCCTAACCTTCGGAGTTAGCTCCAGTATTCTTCTCAGTTCCGATATTTTAAAATACAGTTAATTATTGTATGACCCTCTATATTTTGCAGTATCTTAAACGGATTTTAATCACTGTCGGACATTTTTGAAATCACTGTCTAGATATTCTCGTTCATTATGATAACTTTAGCGAAGTTATTAGCGAACTTTTTTTTTTTGTTGCTTTACGAATCATTTTGCAATCAAATAATAAAATTGCACTGGAGAAAATATTTGCATTACATATTTTATATGGTATTGAAGGAGAAACGAGAAGAACAAGAAGTGCGCTATGGGTCGGATCTCCCTATCCAGAACTTCTTTTTTACTTAACAAATAAAAATGAATGATAAATATTTTAAGAAAGTAATAATCAAATGTTAGCAGCACATTTTTGTATTAATAATATTAATGAGAATTATTCTTTATAGTATGTGTGTTAGCAGTTAAGTACTTTCATTTTTTTTTTTAATACTCTATTTACAGCTTTCATCATTACTAAATATAAAAAAATCAAGTAATTCCGGAATAAACATTGATCCCGCTTATGAAGCTGGTGAACGATTAGATTCATCAACACCACATAGGACAAAACCAAATTCACCAATAAGTGAAAATGGACCAACTAGAAAACCATCGGTTGATATGACTGTATTTAAACATGTCGCTATACCAATTAGTGAAAGTGATAATGATATATATAAATCATGGAAATTATTATAGCATTCATTAATTTTATTTAAATAGTTACTTTCATGGATTAGTATTTACTTAATTTTTTTTTTATATTCTTTTTAAAAAAAATATTAGGACGTTAATTGAGTTTATCTTCAAAAGCATTATTATTAAACATTATATTGGTGACAAAAAAATTAAGTTGACTTCCAAAGAAAAATAAAATTAAGTACATCCGCCGTCCTATTTAAATATTTCAAATGCCAACTGATATTAATTATTCATAATTTAAAAGGCAAAAAAAAAATTTATATTGCTAGAAATAATTGTGAGTCATTTGAAATAAAAAAATATAAATATACTACCATTTATTTGCCTTAATGCTAATTGTATTTATATAATATTTTGCATATCAATACTTATCATTATTTTAAAAACAATTTAATTATAGTGTTATGGGCAATTTTATTGAATACTATACTTTATATTCATTTATTTATAGTATATGTTATATTGCATTAATGTAATATGCATTATTTAGCGGTTTATCTATTTATATATATTATTTTTTTCTCAAATTTGATTTCTTATTTATTTCATATTGTTTTATTTATTTTTTGTCATCAGGTTTTTATAATTTCTGAATTTTATGAAATAAATTTCAATAATTATGAAATCAGCAATATATATGTATATTGTAGTTGTCGAATAAAAAAGTGGTCTGTGATGTTAATGTTAAAAAAAAAAATAATACAAAGAAGCTATATGTATTTGTTTATTCTTATTGCGATAAAGTAAAATTTCCTTTGGAATCATCATTTGTTTCTTATTTAATAATCCCTTAATACACTACCTATTGCTGAAAACATTATGAATGACAGATTCCCTCCTTTAACTCCTTAAAATTAAAATCTTATCAACAATTTGCTTTTAGTTGCCTCATAATCAAACGGGACAACTTAAGACATGGGATCTCCGACTCAAAAACGAGAAAAGATCTCCTCCGTTATACATATTGACATGGCTCCCTAGCAATTTATGATCTATATTACTTAGATATTTCAAAAATTAACTTTTTGTCTAATATCTATTAAATGAATGGGCTATACTTTCATCCAAGTTTTAAGTTGGCTGGACAGATTTTTAAGCGGTTTTGCGCCATTTGACACAGATTTTTTTTGAGAATGTTTAGTGTTTCATACTGCATTCTTGTGCGCGCCATCTTGTTCATGTTTAACTGAACGTGTGTAGCAGACTTGTGCAACCTTTGTGTCAGTCTTGTGCACGCCAGAGCAACCGTTTGTTTTACTTTTCGAGTCCATATAAAGGGGATATTATTTTATCATTATGTCGGTTGATTTTAGGAAGGGCCACAGAGAAATTATGGAAGAATTTATTCACATTTATGAAAGTGAACACTATTAATTTATTCACACTTAATAAATTAATGTGTGAATAGGTTTTTCGTTTCTTCAGCCATTCTTTACACCACAAAGAACGATCTTTTCGTTGACTTTTTCTTTTGTAAATTAAAACAAGAGCAACTAAAGCGAGCGCGTCGTCTTCGTCCATCGTTGCCATCTTTCAAGCATCTGTTAACACTCTTCAAGGATATATAAGCCGTGTGGATCACATGTATACTTGCGCAAAAGACCTGTGCATGTATAGCGTTCAAGTATGCAGTTACGTGTGTAGCCACCATTAAGAGGGGTTGGCTGCAGAAGGCACAGCCCCTAGTACATTATTATGCGTCTGTGTATGGTGAACTAGAGTTTACCTCAAGGTATATTAAACATTGATAGTAGTCACACCCACCTCTGCTAGCACTGAGTGTGGTACCTACACGAGTATTCGAATGTCAAGAGTGTTGTTTGAGATGCCTCTAGCTTACCAAAATTATAGAAAAAGTTGCTAGTCCATTTCTAGGAAATAGCAGTAAATTTCTATCAATTATAACTTGCAAAGTTTGCTCAAAATAACTTCTTCTATTAGATATTTTTGAAAATAGTTAATACAGTTTTACTAACTGGTCTCTAACTATGTCTAATTGATATAGATTGCAAAGAGGTTCAGCATAAATAATTTGCTCAGGACCTCGCGCTTCCTAAAGCCGGTCCTGTATGTAATTACTTTATTATTTGTCATTTTGAACTTGTTTTCGACATCGCTTGCTGAATTATTTTATCTGGTAGCAGTGGCATTGTCGGGTATCCAGGTTAGATACTAAGTAGTAGGTTACAGTTTTATAGCGAAGGTTTGTATTTTGTAAACAAGTTGGAAGAATTGCCCGTATGATGATGTCTGACTTTCATTTGGAGTATTTTGATGCCACTTATGAGAAATGTTTAAACGTATATTAAAAGTTATATCGGTTTTGTATATAGTATTGGTGATTACACTATTTCTAATTACAAATTTTTCAAGTAAGTATCAGTCGTGTGGGATATTCATATCATATGAGGAAATTATAAAATTGTTTTCCGATATTTCCCTCAGGATTCTATTTCATTTGAAATTTATTATCAAACCAAATACGTTTTCGAATGTTTCCAAATAAATACTCAAGAGGTAAAATCGGAAAAAATATTCCCCTAATCGGAATAATAAGAACTAATATAAAACTTTCATACAGATCTCAAGCATTTTTGGAGAGAAACCAAAAATAATGCCCTTGATAGACGAGTACAAGTATGGAGTAAGGCAGCTATTGGTCAATACCTTTGGAGTCATATATTAAACGGAAGCTTAGAAGTATTAAATAATGGGTTTTATCAAAATGGGAATATAACTATCAGTGGAATAACATTCGATTATTTTAGTGGACCTGGATATATTCAGACAACACTGCCACAGAATGTTAGATACCTTATCCTGGTACTTAATGGAAGGACATTGGAACATTCAATTAAGGCTCGAGAATGGTTAGATTATTTATATCGTTTACAGTCATTGAGAAAATTAGCCGTGTTTCTTCTAGGAAATGAAAATTGTGAAGATATTTGGATTGTAAAGTATTTGAAATCTAAAGGTGGAATAATTGATGTTCTATTTATAGTTTATGACAGCCCTTTAGTTGATGATAAAGAGGTATTTCAATGGCCTCTCGGAGTAGCGACGTAAGTTGTGTTAAATATTCATTTGATTTATTAACAATATAATAAAATTTATATTTTTATTGCCCCAAATGAATCATAGAAAATGTAAATAGGAAAATTTTTTGTTTCTGATTTTCAGGTATCGAGGTTTTCCAAGCATTGAAACAACCAATTTGAAAACTTCTCGAAAATATGTTTGTAATTTCATTGGTACTGTGTACAAGAATTCTTCAAGAGAAAAGCTTGTTGAAGCAATGGCTAAATCCAGTTTAAATCATAATTGCTACATGGAATCCAGAAAGAGGTAAATATGATATTCAAATCTGAATAGCAACTAAAACAGAAGAATGAATTTTAAATTCTGACGCTTGTTCTCCTTCTTTTCAGATGGCTTCCTAAAGAAACTAAAGAAAGTTTGAACAAATACATAAGTATTTTAAGTAACTCTTTGCTTACATTAAGTCCAGCAGGTAAAAATGCTGAGTGTTATCGGTTATATGAGGCAATTTCTCTTGGAAGCATTCCAGTGGTTGTAATGGAACCTCCTCAAGGACAGTGTGTAAATCCTCCTTTGCGGCTTTTATTTCGTTATAATGCACCAATCTTGAAATTCTCTTCTTGGGATGAAGCGATTCATTTGTTAACTACATCTAAATTGGATTTACGGATAACGTCAACCGAGTTGATGATTTGGTATGCCTCCTTCAAAAGGCAACTCGCATCATCAATGATTCATACAATTAAACAAAAATTTTTTAATCCATTTTGATATTAAGATGAGAGAAAGTTAGGCGGAAGAACTAATTTCATTTAAAACAACCTAAACAATGGAGGATGGTACTACAGATAAAATCACAGATGTTACCCAGCATTGCGGACCCAACCACATATTCAATACGTAATTTTATTCTACGTGAGAAATCTTCCAGTATCAGCTATTTCTGAGCAGAAAGGCACAAAAGGTATTTATATTTGAGAAAAATTGATGTGTAAAAATGCCATTTATTGACAATAACAAGGTGCTCATTGAACATATCATCTCTCTATTCATCAGAATCTATGAATTAGATCGTTTGAGTTGCATCAGTTTGCAATAAAATTTTCCAGAATAATTATTACATATGAATCAGAAAGATGTCATGAAGTAAGCGAATTGAGGTAGTAATTTAAATAAGTGGTGTTGGTGTATGACGTAAATTTGAACTTTATTAAAAACCTAATTGAAAACAACAGATGCAAAGATTTTCACAGAGAGAGAGACGTTGGTGCACATAATTTAACTCCAGTGCAATGAAATTCATGAAAAAGAAACTAGCAGTTTTCCTGGGGATCAGTTTATTAAGACAGTATATATCAATGTACATGAATGTCATGAACTGTTATCAAAAAGTGCAACTTAATTTGAGGGACGATTTTAACTTTTTTGTTAGTTTCGAATACTGTGAAAATCTAATTAAAAAATAACTTTGAAGAATTATGAGATTTATTTTTCCTTTTCCTTCCAGTATATAAAACCCAAAGATACATTAAGCAACAACTGCACTAGCCGGCTTCTAGCGATATTTTCCATTGCTTTTCTCTAATGGCTGCAAACCCTTGATTAATTTTTACATACAAAAAAAAATTTACAATCGTCTTTTAACTAATTTTCCACCTGACGAATTTCTTTCAAATATTTTTCGATGCTTGTAATTTAAGATTAAAACTTTGCACTCGATAAGGTAAAAAAAAGTTGAATTAACTCTACTTCAAGGAAAACTTCCTCGGCAGCCATAAAATCAGTTTCTCTAAGAAAAAGTTAAAGACCTTTGTATGAGGTCATAATATATCTTAATAATTTTCAAGTAGAATACTTGGTTCACACTTTCTAGGATGTTTTTTCATGAGTTATTCAATTCAAAAACCAAGTTTAAAAAATACTAAACCGGATTAAGGACCCTTCACAGTCCTGTGACTCACCTGTTCCTTAACTGTGATCCTTCATTTTCTTGGGCCAAGAATTTTCATTGCAAAGTTGTTACCACTTCCGTGAGCTCCCTCAAGAAGTCAGTGAAGTACTATGCTCCATATGGTGAACAACTCTGAAGATTTCACCCATACCTTCCTGCTTCCATCTTATTCGCTCCGATGGATCTGCAGTGATTCATTTCACTTTCCAGTTAAGCAATGAATTAATATAGTTAGAAATCATGTTTCCACATATTTCGATTATATTTATTATCTGATCTGCTATTTATTTCGTTTTTCTCGTTGATAAATGACATATTTTTCATTTTTTCCTAAGCCATACTTCGGCTAATAAGCCATTATACGTCGCGCGGCCCAATATGAAAAGGCTGCGTTCCAACAGATATTATTCGTTTAGTTGGATATGTAGTGGTGGTAGTGGTAGTGGTTTGGTGGTAGTGTAAAAACAATCTCGGATGCGAACAACTTTACCCCCTTATTTTTTTAATGCATTTTCTTCTAAAGCTAACCAACATTGGTGCCACCAATACATACATATTTGTCGATGCAAGGATATAAAGTATTTACAAACATTTTATCGCAAAGAAATTGTGAAGATGGACGACGCTGCGCACCGGTGATATATGATTGGAATCAATCACATCCAGAACCGCCGTTAAAATGATCACTAACAGCGCCCGCTCTAGCGATTACCTCGCCCCGGGCAAAAAGACAAATTGCCGCCCCTTAAGAATATATATATATATATATATATATATTTTTAAGCAAGTCTATTCAAACACAATCTGAAGCACCGCTTTGCTCGCGTGCTAATGCTCTTCTGTTCAGAGAACATGTTCAAGTATCGTCCTTTACAAATTCTGCGGCGTCCATTTTTAATAACAGTCAGTGTAAATATTTTTTAACTTTTAAACATAAACAATACAAATACGCTAAGCACTATAAATTTTTAGCGAACAAAAAAATAGATACATGAAATTTTCTATTAATCACATCAATACTTTTCTCACACAGCCAAAATGGCGCCCTGGGCAAATGTCCGGATTGCCCGCCCCTAGGACGGGCGCTGCCACTAAACTAGAGCTTTGGCTTCCAAAGCTAATTTTGCAATAAGTAAAAATAACGCAAGATGCCTGCATATACGAATTTCAAACCCTAGACTCTGTTAGCATTGTGATGATTCTGAAAGTGACAAAGAAATTTTCACTCTATAGTTCAGCTGAAGAGTGATAAAGTAGTGACAATTTGAATAGCTTCAGTGGAACATTATCATTTTAATAACTTCGATTCAGAAAAATGTTTGAAAAACTTAACCCAAATTGTTATTTCATCCCTGAGAATCAAAAATTAAAGCATTAAATTCACTGTTTTATCACAAATAACAATGAATTCCTACTTTGTTCTTAATAAGTATCTGTTATTTTAAAATATGGTAATATGATGGTATTCAGTTAAGACAATGATTTTTTTTTTTTAATGAGTTATTAGAACAGAAATAATTTAAAACACTGTTAACATTTATTGTTTAAAATATTAACAAAATAAATTTAATTTGTTGGTCGTTCATTCTGAACAGCCTGTGATGCCTGAGCGTAGTAAGAAATGCGCGTATTAGCAAAAGATATTACAATCTTAATTACTTCAATCAAAGAATAATGAATATTATCATTTCAGTAAGATTCTGATTTTCCACAATTAATAATTTAAAATAATTTTAAACTTAAGTCACAACTATAAACTAGAAAAATTATATTAATTGTATTTTTTTTGTTTGTTTAAAATAGAGCAATTCAGTTGGTGTTAAGATGAACGGAACTAGAAGTTCATTTCTGGCAATTTTAATTCTTTTATACACTTCTCGTAGAAACTGTATACAGTTACAAACTTTAAGCCATACATGTATAGTATATGTTTTCAACCAAGCAAATGGCCTATAAAGTAATTCAACTTAAATGAAATTGTATTCAATATACTGAAAACCCAGAATTCTACAACAAATCTAAGCTTTATTATGAGATATGGTAAGCAGTTAGACAAAGATTTATGCAGTGATGATTTACTTATGTGAACCGAAGATTTCCCAGAGCTGGGAGAATAACTCGTTTTTCTAAAAACGTAAACAAGGTTATTTTTGCTTTGATTAAAAACTTTTTCTGGTTTAATATGCACTGTTAAATGACAAAATGTAACTTTTAATTTTTTTTTTTTTTTTTACTTCAAAACATGTAAATGCATTAATAATTAATTCTCTTAGGTTTTTAGAAAATCAGGTACACAATATTTCCAAACATGATTGGCTTTAAAGATATAAATATGTTGCAATTTGAATACATTTTATTCAATAATATGAAATAAATAAAAAAAACAATATAGGTACTAAGAGTTTTATTATGAATTTAGAGACTGCTTTCTTTTTTGGTATCTGTTTTGATTTGATTATCAGTATCTTTTTGCACTTCCAATCGGTGAATATTGTTTTAAACTGCGGCTATCATATAATCAAAGTAGTAATATTATTGAGCTTCGTAGGCACTCCAGCGCTAAGTTAGTTTCTTTTTGTTAACAAAATATAAAAATAAAAATGAAACTTTCAAGAAGACTTCTGTGTTAAAGCTTTTTGAAATAATGATGACGATTAAATGGTCTATCTTTTTTCCCCTTAAAAAATTATTTTATCTTGATCCATTATTAAAGCACAAGTTAACAAGCATTTTTTTTCTTTACATAACTATTTTTCCAGTTGCTCGTTAATTAACCGCAAAATTAGCTGAAAAAAAAGTAAAATTGTAATTAGTATTTATAGCATTGGAAGGTTAATTTTTTTTGTTTTTCATAAGAACTGGTTGCTTAAGAGGAGAACCGCGGGACATAGGAACAAGATGTACACAAACTGCGGCCCTAGGATTCTATTTGCAAGGGAACTGAAGGTATTAAAAATTACTAAACGACTTTGCAGGCCCTAAATATACCAGACTGCCAATTGTATAACCTTTGCAATGGAAGTCAAGCAAAGTCTATAAACAACTCTATAAGAATTATTAACTGCTAAGTTTAGGGATGCAAATCTTGTTTGGATTGTCAGAAACAGTTTCTAGAGTCTTAGAAACTTTTATCCCCCCTAAACTGAAATCACTTGCAACCATATTTTTTGTTTTTCAGATTTCAATGCTGCTCTATAAGGTTAAGTTTTCCAGTAAATGAACGTTTTGAGGTTCAGTCTTAGAAAATGAAAAAAAAAAAAAACAAGTTTACTAGTAAAGTTTCGACAAATATATAATCTTTTTTTCAAGGCATAAAATGAGATTTTGAGAAATTTAGTTTTCTTAGAAGCCGTAACAGAATAATATCAAGACAAAAAAAATAATGGAAAAAACAAATTTTATACTGATTGTGAAAATATCATGAACACCACGAAAACAAACTTACCTCTTTCTGATCTTGTCTATCAATTAGTAATATTTTACCACATTCATTAGTAGAAAAGAAGCCACGAACTCCTTTTTTCTTTTCAGTTGCTATGCTAACACCGTTATTTACGATTTTTGGACTTGAAATATCAAGCCAAGTATTGGCCCATTCAATCTGCAAAAAGAATTAAAACTATCTCATTTTAAATGTAATGAATAATGATTTTTAAACAACATTACTATTATAGAATTTAATTATAAATGATTGCACCAGAAAAGAAAATCCCTTAGTCATATGAAATATTTGACATAGTCATTATGATAAACAGGCTTAATTATAACAAATTCTACACAAACTATTGTTATCTATACGTGAATAGGGACCTCTCCTTTGCTCTATCCAAAGCTCCTCAGGATATTACAGCTCCTGCAAAGACAAATAATAAACGCCCGGGATCAGTTCAAAATCTAATTCAGCGAAGATCAGCTGCCCGAATGAAAAGGAACTAACTATAATTTTCTGAGAAAACAACAAAGGCTCTTCCATGGACAAACTATATCGATCAAATATTTTGAATCTTATATTTTCAAAACCTGAATAATCAGTTACAAGACAAATGCGAGTTTCTTCATAATGTAGACATGTTTTCTTAATATCAAAGAAGGTGTTGAAATTCAATGGCTGCAGTCAATCTCATGAACTCGATAAAAGGGAACCTGCAGAAGCTTCATAATGTCTCTGAGAAATGAAATAGGCTACCACGGAAAATGTCTCTGAGTTTTCCAGTTCTGCGGAACCAATCACCACAACATCCCTAATGTAGACTTGCAGCCTTAAAAAATAAGGAACTGTAGCCAGTTGAAGTCATGGTATCATCCTACCATCAGCTCAAATCATCATTTTGGTTTGCCGACAATCCATTCATACACAAAGGATAATGACTTACGTGTGTCCAAGCTTATATCTTGCCAGAAGCTGGAATATATCCCAATTTAAATGAATGTTCCTACTTACACGCGAATAGTAAGGTTAAAGCCAACGACAGAGAAAGAGGCGCTGCAATTTCTCTACATCCCATTTCTAGATTCCCTTTCATCTAGAATTCATGCTAGAAGGACATCTTTGGAGAAGATCAACTCCCTTCAACTTCGAGATCATTCTAAAGTATGGGTATTAATTTAGTTAGTGCCTCAATACACACTGAATCGCAAACCCTTACTTTTACCCTTTAAAATTAGAAGTTTCATATTAAATTAATGGAAGCTCCGATCAAAAAGTAATATACCTGGTAACCTCCAAATATTTCATTCAGACTTAGATAAGCAAGCCTTTTATCCGTAAGAAGAAGTATGTCTTTCTGCCTTCCTAAACCTATTTGCATATGATAAACATAGGAATCCGTAGCTGCATATTTCCCCTTCTCTAAATCCTAGGGCAAATCAAAAAATAAGTAAGAAAATTTTAAAATATATCAATAATCTTATGCCTATGCAAAAAACCTCATATATATAAAATGACAGGGGCACATTAT
The DNA here is from genome assembly GCA_011037195.1 of Triatoma infestans. Taxonomy (NCBI): domain Eukaryota; kingdom Metazoa; phylum Arthropoda; class Insecta; order Hemiptera; family Reduviidae; genus Triatoma; species Triatoma infestans. The sequence continues at coordinate 94,091 of JAAEAF010014379.1, read as the reverse complement.
ATATACATAAAATGACATGGGCACATTATATATATAAAAACTTAAGGTTTTCAAAAATCATCAAAAATCAGTTACTACAGTACTGACTGATAAATATAAGAACCTAAGTATTAAACAGAATATTAAAAAAACCTTAACTTATCTTTGTCTAATACTTCTATATATCTGTTACTTATTATAAAGGATGGCTAGAAAAATATCTTTATTATTTTTCTAATTATATCCTACTTGTAAGATCTAAGTAACTTCAAATAAAAATTTCAATTTCAACTTAAAGTTTCTGATAAATGGCCAATTTCTACTTTGTACTAAATATTTTTATTTTTGTATTATTCAATATTATTATTATTTTCAACCTCTAGGGAGAAGAGCGTCGCCCGCCATGCCCCCTTGACTACACCCATGTGCTATGTTAAATGTCAAGATACTTCATATAAAATTTTGACTGTTTGTAGGTCGTTATTGTTATCACACCAAAACTCTTGTAAAAATAATACAATAAGAATTTGTATATAATACTACAGAAGTAGATATTTATTACATAGAATTTATGACATAGTTGAATTTAGATACATAATACGTACTACATAATTGAAATTGGAACATATACTATGATTCTTTTAGTGTTTCTTAATGAAAACGAGGTTTTAAGAAGGGACACAATTAAATTTTTGATCACTATCGGTTCGGAGACAATTTTTTTTTACGAATAAGCGATTGGCTAATTAAAAAGAACCTATGAACCTATAAAACAATTTGATGTGGAATACACAATTATTGCAATTTCATAGGGTTTAAACTGGAAAATTTAATTAGCAATTTTTATTATCAATAATTTCCAAAAACATTATTAACAATTTTTTCCATCTTTCTTCCACATAGAAGGGAAGTTTTAAACAATTTCTATATTATTTTCAGTTTAATTTGGAATCTGAATTCTTTATTAATTATGCTACTCTAAAACATCTCATATTTAATTACCTGCAATATTTTATGACCTTCTGCTTCGATTTTTGAAAAAGGACGAACCAAACCATCTGGTCTGATTGGACGTGGAAGACGCATTCTAGCAACGTCTTCAGAAAGGTCGGTTGCTCTGAAAAATGTGCATGCAAATTAATCAACATTTTTATTAATAATGAATGAAATTATGCAAACAAATTAAATGATAATATTATTTGATAAAACCAACTAACTTTTTCACCGCATTGAATGAACCACTGGCAAAATCAATAAGACCAGCAGTTGGTCTGGTGACAAGACCCACTACACCTTTACCAACACCTTTGAAAAAACCTTCAACTCCATGGTCACGGGCACCTGTTATAGGTTTCGTTATAACTCCAGTTACACCATCAACTACACCCTATAATCGGAAAATATTATTATACGTCAGATTACATACAAATTCATTATAACAATATTTTACAGCTTGAGAGATCGAGTATGTTCATTTAGATTTAGGACTAGGTGATTACATCATGAAATATTCATACCATTACAACAATGTTTTGTTTGCTACAGTGTTTTAAGTTTTAGCAAATCTTATATATTCAATTATATAAACTTACTTAATTTGATTAATATTTTTACAAATGGTATTATCTCTCATTTCAGTATTTATTTTTATGTTTTTATATACTTCATATTTTTACTTTGTTCATATTTTGTCTTTAATATTTGCCATTTTAAAGACATAAATCTTGTTCTCTTTATAAGCCAAGCTTACTAAAGGTTCTTTTCTTTATAAGTCATGTAACAAATAAATAAATATTCTCACCATTACAAGACCTTTTCCACTTTGTGCCAATCCTTCTTGCAAATTAGCAGGCTGGTGACTAAACAATTCTCGTCGATGCCTTTGGTATTCCTTATCAAACGTTAAAGCAGCAATTCCTTTACCTAAAAAAAATAAAAAAGAGAGAATAAGGTAAAAGAAGAAAAATATTATGTACAACACTTATCCGCTATATTTTGCTAGAACATGAAAAGACGCGGACATTTTCCTGCAATAATTCCGATCTATAAGTCCCAAAGAATGCTATGTAACAAACTCAATAACTATGGAGATTGCAGAAATCTATAGACGGACCACAGAGCAGTAGTACGATATTTTCATCAAATAGAAAAACAAATCTAGAATGAAATACTGATGACTTTCTTTTATGGCAATTTTCAAAGTTCCAATTGATAAACTTTCTTTCAAAGTTGTAACTTTTACTAAATACTTAATTTTGTCCGGAATAGTTATTAATAACTGAAATGGAAGACTAAGTAATGGGGACATTGTCAAATTTTCGAAATTCGGTTCTCATCGCAAATACATGTTTTAAGGTACCCTGAATTTGAAATAAATGTTTTTATCAAATGTCTTTATGTGTAAACAGATTATCTCAAAAATGAAAATCGCAGGGCGATGTGGTTTGATGTTTCGTATAGGTACAACTACCACATTTGACAGGAACGTTTCACCAAGATCAATCAGAAATGAGTTTTTACTGAGTGTTCAATGTTTTGCGATTACCTGTTCAGCTCAAACTATTCTTTTTGAACTTTACATATCAACTAGACACATAAAGACCAAGCGATTTTTTTTTTTTTTAACCTACTGGAGAAGCTGGAACGTTAAGCTTCTTCAGTAAAATATACGGTTCTATCACTAATGGTATAAAGTATTATGTAACATAAGGCTTAGAAAGCATTGCAAGAATTCCAAGTTTAAAGAAAATCGGTTATCCACAAGTACGACTTCATAGAATGGGCTTCTGAGTATTTCGAAATTTTCTAGAAAACGGATCCTCTAAAATTGATTTTAGGGGAGTTCCGGGTAAAATGTGATATCAATTTTCATTAATTGTTAATGGCGGCTCTGACTGCTAGACTAAGTGTAATCTTATATACTATTTGCTACTGCTAAGAAACAATATGTACCTCTACCAGCATTTACATACATATATGTTTTAAGAGCAATTTGATTAAAATTTCATTGTTAAGAAAATAATACTATTAGCAAGCATTAGGAGAAGGTAGTGTGATTGTTTCTATCCACATTTTTTAAAGTTCCTATCAGTTACCACCGATCGATAAGGGATGACTGTAAACGCCTCCTTCTTAAAGCAGTTAGAAAAAGTTACTTACTTAAAAAAAAAAATTTACTTACTTATTACAGCAATAGGAGAAAGTAAAAATAAATCCTATTTGGACAATTTCAGAATATAAATAACCAAGATTACCCATAGCTCCGGTAATTTTGGAAACTGCTCCGGCTGCTCCTCCAACTGTATGTCCTACTAGAGATCTCATACCAATTACCAAACCTTCTGCAAATTCTCCAGGCCCTTGAATAGCTCCCTATAAAAAAGATTTTGCAACTATACACTAAAATTATTTCAAACAAAATGTAAAAAAAACTGTAAGCAACAGATTTTTTTGTGCACATTTTGAGACTTTTGTATGTCTAAATATAAGAAAAATTCATATGGAGAAAACAGTATAAAATATGCGTGAAAAGCGATAATTTCCCATTGGTGTAGCTGACATTAAAGTTCATGCTGCAAAAACCGGAGAAGATTTTTCGAATGAGATTTAAATAGACTTGGAAAGTTTCAAATTAATGTTCTATCTTCATTTGGAAGAGTCAATTTTCATCCGTATATCAAATGAGAAGATGAAACAAAAAAATAAATGTCTCCTTTCCTGATCAGTTTAATCAGGAATTTTATGAAATAATAATGATAAATAAATAAAATAAAATAGAAATAGATTCATTATTCAAACTTTTGAACAATTGTTCTATTCGATAATTTTATTTAATTTAATAAATAATTTCGTAGAGTGATGGCTTTCTATATGAAACAGTTTTAATGGTGACTTTCTTAAGGAAAATGAACGAAATCGATAACCACAATTGCCTTCATCAGACTTGATAGTCGTTTAATTAGCAACTGAGATGTGTGTGCGTCAAATTTATTTGTGTTCCTGTAGCTGTAGATGCGATGGTTAGTAATAGCTAAGCAGTCTACATTAAGTTCTTCCTCTTCCGGTGGCCTCGACAATAAATTAGGTCGATTGACTTCGTCAAAAAATTCCACGGTTTTTCTGGGAATAGTTTCCCGAGCGCTGAACCCATAGGCCGCGCACTTGAAAATTGCGCTCCCCCAACCGGTCCCTTCCCTTATACATCTGGGAGAAATGTTGTATATATGTCTCATGGATGGCACGCTTTTCTATGTCCACTTTATCGCCTTGCCGTAGATCGTTGCTTCTATACCGAACCGTTGAAACAATGATGTACGCTTGTCCTTTTTTGAAGGCAACCAAATTCATTGATTAAATAAATCTAATATTTAATATTAGATGGTTAGTGAGAATTTATGGTCATCAGTACATATTAATGTGAGAATTATTAAAAGTTGGGTGAAAATAATTAGCTGATGGTAAAACTTTGCTATGACCAAGCAGCTAATGGCAAAAAACGTGAATTTTCTGCGCGATAATTTTCCTATACATAAGTGTTTGTATAAAAATTATTATAAAAAGATTGTTTAAAAAAAAAAAAAAAAAACTGTTTTTAAAATAAAGTTCATTTGAATCTCAGTATTATTTTGGAAAGACAAATTACAACAGCAATATTTGTTTGTCTAATTAGGATTACTGTCTGAGTGATTGGATTCCGCAAAGCAGGAAAATAAGAAAGTTTTTTTCCCGATTTTATTTTGTAATCACTGATGTTTTGGGGTTGCCCAACTTCGATTAACACATGAGTGTGTGCCTAGAACGTGCATTGTAATCAAACTTTCAAACATCCTGATGATGAGGCCTAAGACGATCGATAACCACAAAATGAAACAGGATATCATTGAAAAACTTCTGATAGTTTACTAATTATAAATTTCCACTGTATCTTAGAAAATTAGCTGTTCAAATCCAAATAATTAATATTCGTTCTAGGACAAATTATTTCTTATGTGTAAGTGAAAACAAATCTTAGAGATAAGGATAAAGCAAGATAATAAAAATAAAAACTCATGATTAATTATTTGTTACCGAAATAAAAACTGAATATAATTATAAAAATTACCTGAAACGGTTCGTAGAACAGATCTGCAGCTCCTTGCCCTAACCCGACTACAAGTCCAAATGGGTTACCTATTACATCTAATCCTAAGACTAGTACGTACAACTGTTTAATCAGCTGTCCCATGTAATGCGACTGTACTTCGGACATTAGTGAGCGCTGAGTAAGAAATGTAAATTCCCTTTCAAAATAAGCTAGTCTATAACAAATGAATTTGGTTGCTTAATCAAACATATTTTTTTGCTCACATTAATATTATTGATTGGGTTTTTCACATTTCAACTTTCTTTTTAACCAGTTATTATTTTTTTTGATTTCAATTACTTACTTGAATACAACATCCTGTACATCTGTAAGTGTAACACCAAAACTCTGCATAAGTAAATTTAAGAAAGGTGGCATAGTTGATTCTTGATTACCACTTCCACCTCCACTTAATGAAAAACTCACATGTATCTACAATAAAATTAGTTGAAAAATCTATATTATATCATCTAATTACATTTTAAAACAAATTAATCTAAATAATAAATTTGTTGCAGGATAATATTAAAAATAAATTTATATTACCTTTAAAGGTGATAAGTGTAAATAATCATAATAATTTTTCTGCTCTTGTGTAGAAGACATCGATACATAAAATTCCAATGGTTTGTCAACTAATTCAAGATCTTTATTGAAGTAGATTTGCTACAAAATTACTACAGTTAAGAATTAAGCTATTATATAATTAATACCAGATGCATTGTAATAATTATTGTTTAATTACTTCTTTTTTTTTGGCATTAGCTGTTATGCCATACCCACTATATTATTCTATAAATGTAAAAAATTCATTGTCATATATCCAACAAAACCCATCTCAACACATCCAGCTACTAGCAACTTTATTACTTTCTCATAATTTATACCTTATTTATACCAAATACTCATTAACAAACCTCCTATCAGTCAATATATTCATACTCACGCGCTTAGTTGCATTCATATCATCTTAAACTCTCATACCAATAAATACATTCATTCTGACAATTTCACACAACAAAAATAACACTTACTCGGGGTGGAGTACTCGATATTCCTCGCACCCATAATTCCTAAATCTAAATTAAATTTGTAACTATTTACACAAGATTCACCCTCACAGTGCCGGCTTAGCCTATCCCGGATCAGACCCACCCCACAAGACATAATGGCTTCTAATGTTAATATGGTGCAGGAAGACTTCCCATATGACCAAAAGTTGCCCACCTCTGGCCGATACCCCCCCCCCCCCCACTAACATTCAAACTAAGAAAAACAATTGAAAATATCTGCACATCACTCTGACTGATTGAAAAAAATAAAAAATTAGCATTTTGAAGCTTGAAGTTTTATTCTTTCCACAACCTGATAAGGGATGTGTTCGAAACCACTCAAAATCAACAAAATAAAGCATTCTAAGAAGAATAAAATCATGGTTGTTATTCAGCATTCTGGACCCAAACTCACATTCACAATTTGAAAAATCCAATAGATTAGAATCAAATCAAATAATATTTTACTATTTTAAAAAAGAAATCGCTTATAAATTAAAAAAAATAAGTAATTTTCTTAGGAAAATACTTAAGACACTGTGTAATAAAATTGAGGTAAAAGTTCTGTCTAATTAACAAAGTAAAAATACATACTTCATCTTCATTTGCGCTTTCAGATTCAAAAAATTTAACCATGGCATTAATAAATCCTATATCAATTTTAACATGAAATTCTTGTATTAAAACTTTAAAGTATTTAAATTGTTGAACAATACTATGTTCAGTTAGTCTTTTTACTATACTAACTTCTACAAATGGCTTTGGGACTGAAATTAAAAACAAATTAATGTATACTTATTTCTAATAATTTTAATACTTTTTTTATATTTATTTGAATTTTTCCTTACTTACTAGTTTCTGTGTATATACTTTTAGGGGGTGATATTGGTGACAATATAACCGGAAATATGCAATCAAATTGTTGGTTATCCATTTGAATTCTATTTATTTTAGCGTGAAATTGGGTCATATGTTTGGAATATGAAATCTGTATCCAAAGTCCAGTATTGTATGCTCGTTTTAAATCACGTCTTACTGGTTTTATCATTTGATTAAGTGCAAAATCGACCTGAAAAAAAAAATTAAATTTATACATTTACGATTCTTTTCCATTTAAAAATAACACTGTTATTAATTCAGTGTTAATGTTTTATGTTGTAAAGCTCGGATACAGGGCAATGAACCAGCCTTCGACAGAAATTACGTTTTTCCTTTAATTATTTATTTTACACATAAAATACAACATATTACAACAATATAATTACTAAGTCCATGAATTAATCACTTTTCTAATCCCGATTTACTACTTACAACTACTTATCCCGCCCTCGGGGTTAACTTGACCGTGAGTCGACCCTTCACACGCAGCACACACACACATACACACACACACACCCACTCACACTCGTACTTCTCAGGATTGCGCTTGAAACCGGGCTAGAGTTACTCACCGACACAGCAACCAGATCCACCAGTTCATTCCTTTTCCAGTTCCACACACCACGCCACTCGCCAACTGACTGCCGTGCCAGCCTAACACCTAGCGCTCTAGCCCAATTTCAGCTGCCGACTCAGCGGTTTTCCCCGTTCACTGAACTGACTCCTCACAATACTCCCCCATTTATCAAAGTGGAGCCCTTATGGGCTACACTTTGCCTATTGTGTAGAAACGGCATCCTCCGAGCGCCCGGGGGGGACGAAGACTGCCAGCGGGGAGGTGCGTGGCTGAGCCGTCGGTTCCATAGGCTGGTGTTGCTCCTCCGTCCTCTGGCTGGACTGTCTTGCTCGTCGTCGAAACCAAATGCATGCCCCCGCCCCGGCGACTCCTAGGGCGACCAGCAGCGCAACTCCCAATGAGCCCTATCTCCAGGTGGCAGCCCGCTGTCTCTTACGCTGAATGCGCTGTACGAAGCGAAGCAGTTCCTCCACCTCTACCTCTTCCGCTCCGAATTCATCGTCGTCCAATCGTCCCTCCTCGCCAGTCGGTCTTGGGCTCCTTCCTCGAGGGTCAGAGATAGTAGGGGACCCTTCTCCTCTCCTAGCAACGGTAGGCGCGGCAGGCTAAGCGGCCTACCGAGGCGGCTGTCCAGCGCCGAGCGGCCTAGGCTCCGAGGTAGCAGGCGGTAGTCGGTGGTGTGGTATGTGCATGATGGTCTAGTGGTTTTCTCCCCAGTCCCCTGGAGCTCCTGCTCACTGACGTTCTGGGGGCACGTTAGCCTTGTCTTCTGGGGTACAGTGTAGAGCCATGTCTTCTAAGCCCTCCTGGGGAACTTCCGGGTTGGCCTCCCATTCACTTGCGCCGCCCAGGGACTCTTCGGCTATCCTTTCCGCTTGGTATGGACTGGGGCTTCGTGGAGGTATAATCATCTCATCGGCGTCCGTGCCTGGCTCCAGGCCCGGGCTGCGCGGCCGCGCCAGGGTTCCTCCGGTCGGAGCTTCTTCGGCTGTAGCCTCGGTCAACAGGCACCCCTCGCCGAGCAGGTTTGAGGCGGTTTATATGAATGGTGGTCAGCCGTTCCCTCTGGATACGCAACTGGTATGTTACTTCGGAGAGACGGCGCACCACCGGGTAGGGTCCTTCCCACGGCTTGTAGAACTTTTTGGCCACCCCGGGGCCAGGTACCGGATTGTGTACGAACACATACTCGCCTTCTTCTAGGAGCCGGCTGCGTATGCCCTGATTAGCCGCAGCAGGATTCTGTGTGCGGGAACTGCAGGATACGAGGTAGGGGTTTTGAACACCACGTTAGGAGTCCTACGTGCCCGGAGTATATAAGAGCGATGAGGTTATATTTGGATAGCATCTCTTATGATTAGTTCAAGGGGACGAATTAATAGGGATCGGGATTTAGTCAGGATTGTTCAGGTTAATGCACAAAGGTCGAGATCGGTTGCTGCTCAGCTTCGGCAAAAGTTGGTGGAAGAACGTTGTGATATATTGCTGGTTCAAGAACCATACTTGTTCCAGAAAAAGGTTTCGGGTTACGGGCTGACCGCTCGGGTCGTTCAAGGGGGGGATGTGTCGTGGGCGGCAATAGTGGTTCTTAATCGTGATTTAGTTGTTACCAGGATAGATGCGCTGTGTAACTCGCATATGGTATGTGCGGAGATCGGTTCGGTTTTTGGTGTTTTCTATGTTGTGTCGTTGTATTGTCAACCTAGTTTGGACTTTGAACGGTTTATGGCAGACCTTGAGAAGGTTGTAGATACACTCGGAACTAAGGATCTCTTAGTAGCCATGGACGCTAATGCGAAGTCGCCTGCTTGGGGAGGAGATATTCTAGATGATGCTGGTTTGTTACTAGAGGACTTGGTCTTTTCGCGGAATTTGGTTGTTATGAATGAGTTAGGATCTCTGCCGACTTTCAGTACTGTTCATGGGGAATCTTACATAGATGTCACATTGTCTTCATGTTCGTTCAGTAGGGTGGTCTCTAATTGGACAGTTAGAGAGGGTTGGAGTACTAGTGACCATAGGTGCATTACTTTTACGTGCGGAAGGATGGGATATAGGAAGGTTAGAGTAGAGTCGGGGAGATTTTCTTTAAAGTCAGCCGATTGGGATTCCTTTTACCAATATATTGATAATTGGTTTGATGACGTGCGTATGGCTGGTTTTAGGGGTATGACGGTTGAGGGTTATTATCCAGAAGGGAATAGTGGAGGCATGCAGAACCTCTATGAATAAAAAGGTCAGGGTGGCTAGGCCCGTTCCGTGGTGGTGCCCGGAGTTAACTCAGCTTCGCGCACAGGTAGTTAGGGCTAGGAAGAAATTCCAGCGCAGGCGTCGGTCTGGGTCGGATGAAGAGATTTCTGCTTATAAGCGAGAATATGTTCGGTTAAAGCGGGAGTTCAATTTGTTAATAGTTACAAAAAAGAAGGAGTCCTGGGCTAGGTTTGTGGCGGAGCATGGTTCGGGGGACCCATGGGGATTGGTATATAAGTTGCTGACTGGAAGGATAACACAGGAGGAAGTATTTAGTTCCATACGGGTAGGGGATGGCCGGGAAACCATTACGTGGCTGGACTCGTTAGGTAGAATGTTAGATGGACTGGTTCCTAGGGAAGATGAAATGTTAGAGATGGCTTGGCATAAGGACACCCGGAAAGATAATGAAGGTTATGTAGCTGGATGGGTGGATAACGATTTGGATTGGCGGGATATTGAAATTATCATGGGTGAAATGAAAATGTCCAAGTCCCCGGGTATTGACGGTTTAGAGGTTGAGGTGATAAAGAGGGTCTGGACGTACAGGCCGGATATACTATTTTTGTTGTACAAAAGGTGTGTTGTAGAAGGGATTTTCCCATATTGTTTTAAGACGGCTTTAATTAAATTGATTTTAAAGGCCTCAGATAGATGTAGGTCGGACGTGGGTTCTTATCGCCCTATCTCGTTGCTTCCGGTTTTGGCTAAAGTATTAGAGAAGATTGCAGAGAGGAAACTAAGGAATAGGTATTACGAGTTGGGGGATGCCATCTGGACGGCAGTATGGTTTTAGGGAAGGGAGATCTACTGTGGATGCAATTGTTAAGGTTTTAGATTTAGTGAAAGAATCTAGTTGTAAATACGTATTAAGGTTGTTTATAGACTTTGTCGGTGCTTTTGATCATGTTTGGTGGCCGGGTATCTTAAGGCGGTTGCGGCATATGAATTGTGCAGACAATATGTATAAAATGATGTGTAGTTATTTTTCATGCAGGCGTGTGGTAGTTCGGACAAGGTATGCAATGGTCGAAAGAAATGTGGAAAGGGGTTGCCCCCAGGGGTCAGTTCTTAGGCCGTTTTTGTGGAACTTGATATTTGATGAACTATTAGCTTTAGATGTTGATTGCCAGATGGTGGCCTACGCGGACGATTTGGTTGTGTTGGTTGGCGGTAATAGTAGGAAGAATTTGGAGGAGAAGGCCTCACAGGTACTAGGTAGATTGCATAATTGGTCGAGATTGTACAAGTTGGAGATTTCGCAATCTAAGTCTACAGCAATGTTGAAAGGCAGGTTAAGTGCTAATAGGCATCCTGTTATTAGGTTTGGAACAGTCTCTTATAAATATTGCTGTGAGGTTAATTATCTGGGCGTTATTCTTCAGGAAGGGTTGCGTTTCAATAGACATGCTGTAAATCTAAGAACTAAAGTGAAGAGGATTTTTGGGAAGTTGTCCAGAGTTATGAGGTCGGAGTGGGGCCTTAAGGCCCAGGCTTTGCACACGTTTTATGATGGGATCGTGGCTCCGCTTGTAGCGTATGCTGCTGGGGCGTGGTTTCAGTCCGCTGAAAAGGTTGCTATAAGAAGATGTTTGGAAAGTTTACAGCGATCGCTTTTGTTATTGATAACAAAATGCTGTAGGACCGTCTCTACTGCGGCGTTGCAGGTGATTGCGGGTAAGATGCCTTTGGATCTGTTGCTTGTAAGACGAGGCCTCGAGTACATGTTGAAGACTGGTAGGGAGGCGCATGTTATTGATGTCAGAGTAAGCCGGCCTAGGAGCAGATTTGGGGGCGAACAAGAAAGGGGCCTCTCATGTTCTGCTGGATACGAGAGGAAAGGAAAAGGATTCAACTCGCTATGCGGGATATCTGGCAGGATCGATGGTCATCAAGTAATAAAGGAAGAGTTACATACCTTTTCATTTCGGATGTAACATGGATGGAACATAGGTCAGGGAGTGGTTTGCGCCAAGCTACTAGTTGGCGTTTCTCCTTGCAGGGCATGGCTCCTTGAAGGGGAAGCTATACCAGTTAGGATTGAGTGATGCCCCGGAGTGCGTGTGCGGAGAAGTGGAGGACTGGAAGCATGTTACCTTTACGTGTGCCGAATATGAAGATCTAAGGTTCTCCTTGCAGGGGGAGTTAGGCCAGCTTCGGCTTTTAGATGGCTCTTATAACTGGATGATTGGAAGTAAGGATAACTTTTTAGCTTTTAATAAATTTGCAGTTCTGGTCTTCGAACGACGTAGGAGGGTGTTGGAGAGTTTAGGAGGGAGTTCCTAGTTAAGAAATTGTTAGTTGTATTTCTATTAAATTTCATTAGTTACGAAGTATGAACAGAGTATTACTCGTATAATTATCGGATTCCTATTTTTATATATTGTTATATTTTATGTTGTTATATATATATTGTTCGTTGATATATATTGTTATGTTCTAGGTAATGATTGTGAATGTTCTAGATGAATGTTCTAGTAATAGTTTCATATTTATCACTTATATTTTATTTAATTTTTCTAAAATGTAAATATTTAAGTTAGGAGCTTGATTGTTAGTGTGTATAGAGGCAAAATATAGTATTGTTGTAAGGTGGGTACTTAGCCACTTCGCGGTAGACCACCTCAAGGCGGCGGCCCAGCTCCTCCAGGGTATGGCCCGGTTCCTGTTCTTCCTGTGGATCGACTCGGCATTCGAAGGGGGCCGGAAGTTCTCGCACATAAATTAAACGGTAAGGGGAATAGCCCGTAGCAGAGTGAGGGGTCGCCCGATATGCCATCAAGACGAACGGCACCCACAAATCCCAGTCCCGTCCGTCCTTGCGCATCCACGAGGGTACGGTGGGGCCTTTCCACTATGCCGTTGCTTTGAGGGTGGTAGGGTGTTGTCTGAACCTTCCGGATTCCCAAGTATTTGCACAACCCTTTCATGAGGTCTGAAACGAAGTTGCGTCCCTGGTCGGTGAGTAGGCGCTGGGGCACCCCATGCCGCACTATTACATGCTCCACGAACCTCTGGCCACCGCAAGGGCGGTCTGTTCCCGCAGAGGGATGGCCTCAGCGTAGCGGCTAAAGTGGTCGATGCAAGTAAGGAGGTATCGATTCCCCCTTCCCGTGGACGGCAGCGGCCCTACGATGTCCATAGACACCATTTCGAATGGGGCGGACGCCACGTAAGATTCAGCGATGGGAACACAGAGCCCGGCGGGACTCTTCCGCCGAGCGCAGGCCTCGCATTCGGACACGTAAGCCTTGATGTCCCGAGCCAGGGTGGGCCAATAGTATCTTAGCTTCACCAATTTCTGTGTCCGGCGGACTCCCGGATGGCCCGCCCATGGTTCGTCGTGGCACTGCCGGATTACCCGCTGCTTCCACGCCCCAGGGACCATCAATTTCCTCCCTGACTGGCCCCCATCCTTGGTCCAATATAGCACCCCGTCCGCGTCCTCAACCACATGCGTGGGTCGCTCAGCCTGCAAGGTTTGGCACCACCCCTCGCGCCGCTGCTCTTCCGCTAGGCGCTCCCGCTCCCGCTGGTCCCAGGGAGTCACGTTTACCGCCTGAACGACCCTGCTCAGTGCATCCGCATTGGTGTGCCGCTTCCCCGGCCTGTGTTCGACCTCTTAATCGAACTCCATCAGTCTCAGCGCCCAGCGGGTAAGCCGGGATGAAGGGTCCTTCAGGTTCAGCAACCATCGTAGGGGCGCATGATCCGTGACTAAGGTGAACCGACGCCCGTACAAGTAGCACCTGAACTGGGCGGTCGCCCAAACCACAGCGAGCAGCTCCCTCTCTATTGTGGCGTATCTCGTCTCGGCGCGGTTGAGCTGCCGGCTTGCATATAGGCGATAGGTCTCTCCTGGTCATTCCGCCTCTGTGACAACACCGCCCCCACGGCGACGCCAGAGGCGTCAGTAGCCAGGATGAACGGCTCTCGAAAGTCCGGATAGACGAGTACGGAATCGGAACACAGCCATTGCTTGAGGGAGGCAAACGCGGCCTCCTGACCTGGTCCCCAAGTATACGGCTCATCCTTCTTGGTCAGTCGCGTCAATGGCGCCGCCAAGGCCGCAAAATTTTCAATGAACCTCCGGTAGTAGCCCACCAAGCCCAGGAACGCGCGCACCTGCCCCGCGTGCTGCGACACAGGATACTTGCGGATCGCTTCCACCTTCGCAGGGTCAGGTTTTACCCCATCACCCGTGACTAGATGTCCCAGATAGCTCACCTCCGACTGCGCGAATCTGCACTTAGCCAGCCGGACCTTCAGGTTGGCGTGGGCGAAAATCCCCAGAACACGGTCCAGCCGATCAGCGTGCTCCGGTATTGTCTGATTGAAGATGATGTCGTCATCCAAATCTAGGGTCGTGAAATACACGCTCCTTCCTAGCCCTTCTAAGGTCTCCTGTATCGAGGCAGGGGGTACGAATCCGCTGCTGTCACGGCGTTAAGGCCTCGGAAGTCGGTACAGAACCGCCATTGCTCGCCCTCTCTCGCTACCGACTTCTTTTTCACCAGTACCACAGGGGCACTCCAGGGGCTGACGGACGGTACGATGACTCCTTGATGTAATAGATTCTGGATCTGGGTTCTCATCTCCTCCCGTTGATGGTAAGGGACGCGGCGGTAGGGTCTCTTCACCACAGGGCGGGCGTCGCCGGTCGGTATGTGATGGTACACCTCTACCGCATACCCACGACCGTCACAGCCTGGGTCCTCGAACACCGCAGCGCGCCTCTCTAGAACGGCGAGGACGGCCTGTTGGTCTTTCGCCGAGAGGTGCCCAGTCTTCTCCTTGAAGGCTGCCAGCACTTCCGGACTCTTAGGGCTATTTACCCCTTCCTCCACAGACAGCGTCCATCCATCGTCCAGCTGTTCAACGTACCCCAGTACTTGATTCCGGTCTATTGTTACCTCCCGATTCATCATGTTAACTAGCTTAGTACACTCGCGAGTGGCGGTACCAAGGACCCGTGCCACGCGTACTCCTTTCTGTTTCACTTCGATCGGCTCGATCATCACTTCTTTCTTTCACCCCCTCTGGGATGGCCAGTCGCACCAAACACTCGGCCATGGGTGGCACACGGACCTCATCCAGCGAACGGACCCACCGGATCTTGCGCCCAGTTTCCGCATTTTACGACCCTCTCGAACTTGGCGAAGAACTCTTCCACGGCCACCGCTCCCGCCTCCCCGGACCACGTGTGCACTAAGCTCTGTAGAGCTAACTCCTTTCGGGGCGCCTCCTCCCGACGAGCGAACGCCTCATTGGCCATCCTCAGCACCCGAACCTGCCCCTCTCGGCGGCCATTTGGGCGAATTGGGTTCAGTTAAATTATGTGTATTCTTTTTTTATTTTTCCTTTTCACACGAATTTTAGCCTGGAGCAGGATACGTATGACACGTTAAAAAAATATAAAGATATGATATTTAATACGATATAAAGAAAGATATAATACGATAATTACTATGGATACGTAATATGCAGCCTAGGTCAGTTGACCTTGTTATATAAGGGAAATCAGACAATGTAAAAATGTGTTAACTACAGTTTTTTACTAGGTCAGCATGCTTCCGTCAACTATTGTTTACAATAACAGACTCGATCGAGCTATTTCGCAACGTATACTGTTTACTACTACGTCACCCTGTCTACGTCATTTGCCCACGTTACCTTTGCCACGCGTCTTGGGTCCTGCCATGTGTATTGTTGCAACACCCCTTCCACCTGACACCAATTGTAAAGTTCGGATACAGGGCAATGAACCAGCCTTCGACAGAAATTACGTTTTTCCTTTAATTATTTATTTTACACATAAAATACAACATATTACATCAATATAATTACTAAGTCCATGAACTAATCACTTATCTAACCCCGATTTACTACTTACAACTACTCCACCGGTTACACGTCACCACACCCTATACAGTCTACTAAATTTCTACTTATCCCGCCCTCGGGGTTAACTTGACCGTGAGTCGACCCTTCACACGCAGCACACACACACACACACCCACTCACACTCGTACTTCTCAGGATTGCGCTTGAAACCGGGCTAGAGCTACTCACCGACACACAGCAACCAGATCCACCAGTTCATTCATTTTCTAGTTCCACACACCACGCCACTCGCCAACTGACTGCCATGCCAGCCTGACAGCCCATGCTCTAGCCCAATTTCAGCTGCCGACTCAGCGGTTTTCCCCGTTCACTGAACTGACTCCTCACAATGTTTATTATGGATATCTATGGAGAACTCCCATTTGACTCGATACAACGTTCTCTGCCGGTTCAGCGTCTATCTGTACGGCCTTTGTGTCTCCTAGACCTTGACCCAGCATCTAGTCAAAATGGAACGCTATAGAAAACCAAATACTTGGTTGAAATTATCAGAAACATGGCAACCACGAGGTGCTACTCACATGCCTCCTAAAAAGTCGCCCTCTGACACAATGTAAGGGGATTTGGAAAACATTTTTCAGGAATTTAGCTTTTAATTTTCTGTTGCAGAAGTAAGTATTTTTCTCTATTACATCTTTTTTCCTTTAAACATACGTCAAATAAATAGTAAATTTGTTGTAGTTGGTTCCGCAGAAATATTTTGGTATTTAGGAAAGCATCAGAGATATTTTCCGTGATAGCCTGCTTCTTTTGGTGGTCGTCGACCGGTTTCAGGCGTTCGCCCATCATCAGGATGTTTTTGTCAAAACAGTGTAATAACATACCACTGAGTGTATCAACTAAATTTGCTGTGTGCAAGTCTATCTTATCACATTGTTTGGACTGAAGAAGCAGCCTATATGGAAAATATCTCTGATAAATAGTAAAGTAGTTGCTACCGCCTTCCGTCTGATAACTGAACAATTGTTGATGATAAAACGGCAGCCAAAAAATAATTTTTTCATTTTAATCATTTATTTTTTTACTCAGTCTTGAAATATAGTATATATCTGAGATTTCATCAGTCGCAGATGCTTATTTATGCTGTTTCAGTTAGGTTTCGAAACCTCATCCACCGTCAGAAGGCTATCAATTCGTGCAGAGAATACTCTGACGATGGATGAGAATCCGAAATCGTTCAGGAATAACATAATAAAGAACCTACGGCGGATAAAATACCAGATGCCATCCACCATTGCGACCCCAACCCACATATTCAATATGTTTGCTTTTTACCGATAGCTACTCGTAAGAAGGTCTGTGAGTCACCCACTCTGCTGAATCCATACTTGAATTCGATATATATAATGTCAAGTTTGTTATTGGTGAAATCGAAAACTAAAAGGGAATACATGGGGAATTGTCCGGAAAAATGAGGATGTTCTAAGCCAGTATCTGCTTGACCTTTTTAACGGGTGCCTGCGATTGGGATATTTTCCCAATCAGTGGAAAACAGGGCTTGTAAAGTGCTGCATAAAGGTGGGAAAAGCCCATTAATATGCCAAAGCCGTATCTCGGGCTGACTAAAAGGCCAAACAGTGACGTTCATATAGATCTACCAGCGACTTTTATGTCATCGCCTGATGGAGACAACATACTTTTGACCATTTAGAATTAATCGCGGAATTCCCTAAGGGGGCACTAATTCGTCCCCATGGTTGGAATCTGTCCCAAGGGTAAAAAGACTTATAATATTTTCCAAGCCTGATTGATCTATTAAGACAAAGACAGTCATTTGAGTGTTGTAAATTGTAGGCTTTGGCCAGGCCTCATTTTAGTCTACAGTGGTTTTGTTGAGCCTGTGACTCCTCCGCTAGCTTTTCCCTTGCTGCTTAGAGCAATTGGGATCACACTTCTGTACTTCTAGTAGAACCTAAATTGTAGTTCTCATTCAACTTGCATGTAGTTTTCACCCTTTTCTTAAAAGATCCAAGACGGGAGTAACACATCCGTGACGTAGGAGTCACAGATCAGTCCGCAGCTGGAAAGAACTCCCTAACGCATCTCTCTCTGGTAACAATCATATTTCTTATATATACTTATACGGGATGATCGGTATGAAATGATTCCGGATGGGGGAATATTTAACTTATACAACCCACCGTTATCGATATTCTAGGTCATGGTCTGAGTATGCAGTATGTCTAGAAGATTCTGTTAATTTTGGTTAGTTTACTCTGCTCTGTCCGCAACAACTAAAAAGCCGTTAGTTATTGCTTTCTTCTTGAGAAACATTACACTGAATAACAGAGATTTATAGGAAGGCACTGGCTAAAAAAAGAAGAAAAGTAATGTTTCTTGATGGTAAGATATTGCTTTTTATTCATGCGGACTTTTTATGTGTATTTATTAATTATTATTATGATCATTAGTGCACCTTCCTGGACACCGTTCCTAGCGTATAGCGCCAAAACCGCTTTGCCATGATTTTTACTCATCGAAATGGCAGCAAACTAAATAAATAATTTGTCCTATAAGAAAAATCTAATTTTCTAATAAGTGATTAAAAACATCAGAACAAGCACAACTGTTCTTTATAGGAGAGGACATTAATTGGCTTCATCTATATATAGACGGGCATAAAATTAAAAAAACTGCAACATACAGAAAGCTAAATGTAGCCGACCACACGTACTTATAACCTATTTTATATCAATTTCTTGTTAATATAAGATACTATAAAGAATAAACAGTTTTTATTAATAACAAATCATAACTATAAATACCAATAAAAACCTTACCACTATTCTGTTATCTACAGAAACTTGTGGATGCGCTGGTTCACCAATAGCTTGAGCCTGCATGTAATGATTATAAGCTTTTTCAATGGCTGCACTTTCTCGTGCTGACAAAGTTTTATATCGTTTTTTAGTAAATTTCTTAGCTTCCCATATCACACCAGAGCTGGAAAATGTGAGTGAATATATCAAACTCAGAAAAGCTTAATATTATAAAACACACTTATATTCTTATATTAATCTAAATTTTAAGGGAACAAGCCTCAAATATTTGATGCTGGGCTTTCACAACAAAAACGAAGACTTCAAGATTGGATTTCTAAGAGAAAATCAGATGGAAAAAAATATACAAGCGACTTTTTTCTTTCTACAATTATTTCATTTCTTCGAGACAAGTTTTCATCAAAATCGAGAAATTTTTAGTTACCATTAATATTATATAGGCGGTGACACCGTACATTATACTGAAGTGGCAGTGTAGAATAACCATAATATCGCAGCTCCCTCCTAATCCTTGTTACATGTTGAAAATAAAAGTGATAGTTCATTTATGTGGAGGTACTATACTAAGTATAGAGAAAATCACAGGATAGGTATTTTGAGAAAATTGTAAAAACCTGGAAAACCTATTCCACAATTTAATATATTTAGTCTTATGGTCGAATAGAAAAAAAAAGAAAAAATAACCCGTTAGAGAGGAGCCCAACACAATGCTCCACCAAAAATCCCATCAGAAAATAAATTTTCTTATTTAGTTGAAAAGAAAGTGCACTTCCGGGTGACATTATTAACCAAAACTTTCGTGTCAGATCCATTGGATATAATCTAAAGTTGAGCTTGCAGCAATTTTTCGTTAATGAAAGATTTGATCGAATTCAAACACACCACAACACCACGACATTTGTCCATTTTCAGGTGAGAACTCATTTTCGAGAATTACTTTTCCTGTTGGGCTGTATGAAAGAATACGTTTTGAAATTAATCAAAGCAAAAAGATATAATCAACTAACTGTCCAAGTTCGAATTTTGGCTTAAATTAAAAAGAAACAAAAAAATACCTAGTAATTCCAAGATGAAGAAGTTCTGTTCTTAATACATTATTTACAAGTGATAAACATATTCCATGTATATTGATTTCCAGTTTCTGTGTTATAGTATCTAGCTCGCCAATATTCTGAGCTTCTGAAGCGATGTCACTATTTTTTGAAAATAACAAAATTCTTTGGAATCCATATAAAAATGATGTCCAATAAAACCTGTCTCCATGATTCATTTCTACAGTACCAAGGGCATCCTAATAATATATTTTATAATTACAAAAAAATAGGAGAACAGTAATAGTAATAGCAAAAATCTGGTGTGAAACACTCACACAACTTTCTCTTACTCCAGTTCTCAAAATTATAATTGACAAATTTTATAGTTTGTGTACCAAATTTAATGAAATTCGTCGAAAAACTGTCAAGTAAAAGTGCACTTCCGGTTTACTAATTTTTCTAAACTCTAATTTCGGCCATCTATTTATTTCTAACTAATTATGTTTCGATGATGGAATTGTATAATCAACTACGATAGCACTTCCTCCCAAAGATATTTGGATAGAATTTTCCCAGAGAAATATTTTACATAAAATTTGTAGATCTTTATATATTTATTTTATACACGAAGTTCCAAGAAAATCGCGAAAAAGTGAATAAATTATTTAGTAAAGTGGTAATGTAAACGCACTTCCGGTTATCCGATTTTTTTGAAACTCGGAAATTCAACAGTATATTCAATTCTAATTAACATTATTTAAATGATAGAATTGTCTAATAAACTGAAGTAGCACTTTAGATAAAAACCTAACCCCCACACCCCTCCCCCATAATTGCCCTTAAATGAATTTTTCCAGAGAAACATTTCAAACAAAAGTTGTAGCTCTTTGTATGCACAGTTGATATATCAAGTTTGAAGAAAATCGTCGGAGCCATTGTCGAGAAAAACGCAAAAAAAACAACATGTAAAGTGGTACTTCCGGTATAGGAATTTTGGCAGATGACCCTCTGTCAGATGCCATGGTGATACCTAAACGGAATATCAAGCTTCAACTTTCTATGGTTTTTCGTTTTTGAGCTATGCTGTTCACATACATACATACACACACACACACACACACACACACACCACACACACACCAGACCATTTGCTAAAAACCACTTTTTTGGACTCAGGGGACCTCAAAACGGATATCTCCGGTGAAAACTCGATATCGAAAATTTGACACGATTGCAATACTTCCTCTTACTAGGAGTAAGAGAAAGTAAAAAGTAGTATAATCAATAAAAGTATAGATTTATTTTTAAAATTATATTTTTTACCTGACGCAAATTCACACAGCCTTTGCCACCGGCAAAACACAGAGCTTGATTCTCGTCTACACTTTCCCATGTGAAAAGAACTTGTTCATTTTTTGTCAAAGTTAATCTAAAATAAATAATCACTAAATACGAATGAACAAAAGGAAACAATGTTTATTTCAGTACTAAAAATTTACCTATTACTTACGTACTATCTCGTTTTGATTTGTCACAAATATCAATAGCTAAGTCGGTATTATTTATAATTAAAGCTGGAGCCATACCGGGTTCATAAGGAAATATTGCTATGTAAGCACCACCTTCAGTTATTTGTACATCAACGTTAAGAGCACCAAACTGGAAACGTCATAATATTACTAGACATAACTTTACCATCTTCAAATAAGAAAGTTTGCTAAACTGTTGCCAATCAGATTGAGAGATGGGACATACAGTAATTGGGCTTTTAATGGGATAAGTATACGGCTTTTAATTATTATAAACAGTAAAAAGATATCAATTTTCATATGATTAACAGAAGATTTTCTTTGTTGGCCGTTAGTTGTATTATGAAAACAAGAATTAGGGCTTCTCGACCAATTCAAGGTAAAAAATAAAAACCAAAAAAGTAATTTTGTAATTGTTTTTTATACAAGTTCGACGTTTCGACAAACTTTGTTTGCCTTCTTCAGGAACAAAACAAGAATAAAGAGAAAAAAATTATAACATAAAACACAAACAAAAAATAAAATACATGGGTGCGATTACAGTAGGACTGGTAAGTCTGTAATGAAAGGGTGTATTTGTAATGCAGAAAGCCAGGAGAAGGGGGGACCGTTATGTATGGTCCGTTATCTAAGTACCGTTATGTGTGGAGAAAGTAAGAAACCGTATGTGTGGAGAGGGGGGAGAAAAATTGCTTTTTTATTTATTTATTAATTATTTTTTATTTTTTAATTTATTTTATTTATTTTTTTTTTTTAATTTTTTTTTTCCATCAGGATTTTTTAAAGGAACAGAGGATATGATTAATGTAATGGGAAGAAATTAGGACTTTGTCTTTTTTATGATTAACAGGGTTAGGTTGGAGATGGATATGTATGGACTCAGTAATGAGTCGCTCGGTGTAATTGGGCTGGGTAGCGAGGATAGAAGGATTATGGAAATCAAAAGTATGGTTCAAAGATAGAGCGTGCTTGGAAAGTGCTGTACTGTCTATTTCCTTAGAAGTAATGTCGTATTTGTGCTGTTTGAGTCTTTTATGTAAGTATTGTGAACTTTCTCCTACATAGGAAGCATTGCAATTGGGAGTAGAGCATTTCAAGTTATAGACCGTGTGTGTTTTGTTCGTTATGGGAATAGGATCTTTAAGTTTGGAGTAGATTTTGTACAGTTTGTTTGAAGTGGTGAAGCCTATGGTGAGATTGGGAATGTGTTTCTTAAGGGATTTGTTGATTTTTTGCGAGGGAGAATTGATATGTGTAAGGGATCTATAGATGGGTGGGTTATTGGTAAGATTTTGACTGGGTAGCCTATGTGCGGATATAGGTGAGGCGGAATTTTTAATGATTTTGTTTATGATATGGAAGGGTACCCGTTGGAGGCAAGGATTTCCCTAGATTTTTTTAAGGTTTTTCTTGTGAAAAGTAGGATGAGAAAGAGAGATAGCCCGGTGAACTAGATTTTTGGCTGTGTTGAATTTTTGGTGGAATGGGTGGTTAGAGAGATAGTGGAGAAGGCGTCCGGAGTAAGTAGGTTTGGTGTACCAATCGTAAGTTAAGGTATTGTCGGGATTCCGTATAATGAGTGTGTCAAGGAAAGGAAGTCTGTTGTTAAGTTCTTTTTCAATAGTGAATTGTAGTTTGTTGTGGTAAGAGTTGAAATGATAAAGAATCTTTGATGTATCTGTTGGGTTGACGACAAGCAAAAGATCATCAACATATTTGAAAATATGGGAAATAGAGGGGCCAAGAGTTGGAAGGACTTTATCTAAAAGGTCATTCATAATAATGTTGGCCAGACAAGGAGCAAGACAACTGCCATGGCCAAGCCATCCTTTTGCAGATAAAAACGCTCTTGGAAGGCAAAAATCGTTATTTAATTTAATTTAAAGTTATTCTGATTATTTAAATGTCAAGTGGATCTCCCTCCAACAACAGAGTTCAAAAATTAAACCCCCTACCTGTTGATTCCATTTTAAGGAAAATTTGCCCCTTTAACAACCCAAACACGTGTTACTTTCCCACCCAGCTACCATGACCCTAGGTCCCTTTGACATAGTTTAAGAGTTTAGTTTTAAAATACAATTAAAAAGACCAATCAGTGTATAAACTGAATTTGCTCCTGTGCAAGTCTGTGTTATCACACTGTCTGACAAACGCATCCTGAAGATGGGGAACGCCCGAAACCGGTCGATTACCACAAAATGAAGCAGACTACCACGGAAAATGTCTCTGATACTGCTAAATCTCTTAAATATTGTAGCTGGGAGTTCAGTTTCTAAATAATAGTAAAATTGTTTATTCAATAAATAGCCAAAACAATACGTCCAATAATGTATCATTATTACCTTATTGTGTAGTTTAATAAGTGAATTATGCACTTCGTCATATGGAAAACAAATCGTTGTTTCACAAGTACCAGCTATTCGTAGTCTTAAACCTTGATTAGATTTACTGCAAGGCCAAAATGGTGCACACTCATTTGCCTTAACCTAAAGGAAAAAAAAAAAAGGAAAAATTGAAAAACAATTTTAAATGGAGCAAAATAACTTTAATCTCGACGAAAATATTATGTTTAGATTTTTAACTTTTCAAACATTGGGACAAAAAAATCGATAACAATACCGAAACATTTATACTGGATGATTAAGATTATGATAATTTTGTCTCCATTCTTACTTTTTAATGCTTTTTACATTTTACCTTAATCCATGGATCATTTGGTCTCCCAACTTCTTGACATTCAATAGCCAATGGAAAATTATTTATCAACACATAGTAAGGTGTGAAAGTAACTTGTTTGGTTAAAGTATTGTATGTTAAATTTATAGATATTCCAATCTGAAATTTTATTACAAATATTTAATATTCATTGTAAAATGAAAATAATATTTAATTAAACTGGTTCTAACTTACCTGATATTTCATTGATTTGCATTCACATGTAACCACACCAGAACTTCCAGCCACATCTAAAGAAAATTTATCCGACCATGAACCATCTTCAACTTTAATCTGTGATTTCTTTTTGGCAAAAAATGATTTTGCTTTAAAAGAAAACATTATTGGTCCTTTAAAATTTTCTGGATGATACAAAACATTATTTGTTTCCTCTGCTTGCTAAACAAAACAAAAATATAAAATTACAAAAATAAAATAAAATGTAGGGTTAATAACCACCACAAAAAAAAAACAACAACAAAATAACTGAATTACAAAGTGCTTGTGGGTCAAGATTAAAAAAAAAAAACAAAGTCTGGTTTTTATTCTTAAACGATCAAGTTTTGTTCGAGCTGGGTACTCTGTTGCTAAAATTTTATTTATTTTCTAAGCAGGACTCTTTTTTATATATAAAAAAAAAAAGAAGTTGTTTCTCTTTAAAATGGATTTTAACTTTCTTTGTTCGAAAGATGCGATGAAGTACATATTATGAGGTTCGAAATGTTATTTCATTAAAGATATATTGGGTTTAAATTGAAGCTAATAAGCGAATTAAATGAATAATTTTACCAGTGATGATTGATTGAATTAAGAAAGTTTTCTGAATAAAAATGACCGTCTGCGGAAATATTCTGGGTCAAGAATCAAGTTTGTGATCTTGAAAAGTGTGAACCGGTACTTTACAATAAGATAGTTACAAAAAAATATTGGTTATGAAAGGAAGTTGAACAATTGAGGTGCCGGAATGAAACAAACTTTTTTTTTATTGAGAAACACTCTTACTGATTATTAATTTCTGGCTATAGTATAGTTTATCAAATTAAAACTTAAATTGGGTATTTTTAGGGAAATGACAGGGAACAGAGGGAATGAGGGAACAGAGACAAGGAATGAAGGGAAAAGATAATTCAAGAATAGATAGATAGTTAAAGAATCTGGTGCACGGCATTCCTACTTACAAACATAATTACAAATAATTAAAATATTTTCAATTTTATATAAATTCTGCAAACGTTAGCCAGGGGCAGGTAAGAAATAAATCTCTATAGTTACAAACAACAGGGTCTTGAAGAGGGATGGGATTAGCTCAGTAGTAACGCGTTGGACTCCATGCGGATGGTTCGACTCCAGTGCCCCTTCAAATTTTCAATTCCTAAGGATCTCTATAGTTCACTGTCCGGTAATCGGTAGTGCACTGAGAATGCTCCTGGCGCGCTTTAAAAAAATTATAGTCTTAAACTTCAGATTTGATGAAGGAATAAGACCTATGAAGTAAGTTTCTAAAAGATTCAAAACCTCGAAATTAATTATCTTATTCAATGGAGAGTTAATTTTAGAAAGACCAAAATTTCATTAAAAGCTGTAGTGTAGATAAATAAATCATTATCATATTTTAAAATTTTTTTGTTGGCTAGGTCGAACGTTGTTTGCCTTCTTCAGGTGAATTTATAAAAATAAAGTAATAGAAAAATAGTGAACAGAGATATTTTCCATGATAGCCTGCTTCTTTTTGTAGTCATCGACCGGTTTCGGGCGTTCGCCCATCATCAGAAAGCATTTGTCAAACAGTGTGATAACATAGATTTGTATAGAGCAAATTAGTTGATACACTCAATTTGCTCTGTGCAAATCTATGTTATCACACTGTTTGGCAAATGCATCCTGATGAAGGGCGAACGCCCGAAACCGGTCGATAACCACAAAAAGAAGCAGGCTATCACGGAAAATATCTCTGATGCTTTCCAGTTCTGCGGAACCAACCACAAGAAAACTAGTGATGTTTGAAAAATGATAAAGAAATGTTCAAAAAATTGTAAACATTAATACAGTCCTTAAAAAAGGAATTTAAAATTAACACGATGTCAGTGTTAGTGCTGTACTGCCGTGAGAAGAGAATAAGGATGGTGGTAGGAGGGAGAAGGTGGTGTTCCCACTTAGGGAAGACAAGTAACAAGTTGTCTAAAGGCAGTTTTTCTGAATGGGAGGAATTTTCCATCTAAATGCTAAAACTAAATCACAATCTATTCGAAAATAAGAATTATATCTTATAATTAACCTTAATCGAAAAACGATCAAAAGCCAAATAGTTAAAAAATAATTTGGAGTAAATATAGCTTAAAGCAGCTAGCAAATATTATCAGACATATTTAAAAATAATATATTATTTGTACTTCTTGCTGTCGATGTAACGCATTCAATATTTTTTTTCTTAAAATTTCCGATTAAGTAATTTAACCACCCTGTCCATGTATAGATTTGGTTAGTGAGAACGAAATGAAGTGTAACAATATTAGCACAAAAGCTGCATGATAAGTTTTTAAAACATACTTGTGTATTTGGAGTATGACTACAACAGATCGAAATCTGAGCAATGGTACGTTGTTTCATCTTTTTGCTCAATGAAAATGCCTTATTGTCGACCTATAACATATTTATTTATTAAAATCAGAAATCCATTTTAACAATATCATAAGCCTTCACAATCACAAAGCATCTTGGTTTCTTTATACAAATATGAGAATTTAAATAATCTTTTTTTCAGTGAATTTTATTGCAGAGGAGAATCTTTTTTAAGCCTTGAAATGTTCTCTCAAAGTACAAAAGCTTTCACATCACAACACGATAGCTCTTTTTGAAATAATTTTTTTTTCCACTTTTTATTGAAGATTCAACTCACGCTGGAAATAAAGTTTATCCCTTAATTCAGGGGACTGATGAACCGAGTTCTTTTTTAATTTCCTATATTTCGTTTCAATTTGGTTATAATGTATTATGCATTTACTACTCCATACATGATTACTTTCCTTTTGATGTTTGACATCGTTTCTGCCAGTGTCAATTTTTGCACAATATAGCAACTTTGGCCAATCGAAATTTTTATAATTTTTTTTAGTAGTTCTTGAAAGAAGGGGACATTTTAGTAAATTTATATTTGCAAAATAAGTTCAGTCGCTCATCAAGCGTCTTCTTTGATTTTCTTCTCATACATTATTCTCAAATGCATATTATTATAGCAGCATCAAAGTTGTAATTTTCCAAAAATTAGCGTTGCGAACATATGTCTCAATCCAGCTTGTATATCAGATTCACGCCTCTATAATTTTTCCATTAAAATATGAGCTCGACACATGTGAAATAGGTTAAGAATGTCCAAACACTTAAGGCAATTCAAATAAAAATTTTAATATATATATATATACAATAATTAATTATAAATTCTTGTGTATTGGAACATATTTTAAATGATGTACTGCTTGTTGTTTTAATTCATATTAGTTATATGACTACACATTCCACGTTGCGATATTGTTATAATAAATAAACAGCAGAACGCACTGAAAACTGAATGAGAGAATATTCTGGAGAAGCCATAAAAGATATTATTGTATCTGGAATATTTTCCTTATAGATTTTATTAAATAAAAAAGGAAAGAAGATGCTTCAATGTTGTTTATAAATTGAAACAATCAAATCGCAGCTAAATACCGGAAAACAAAGTGAATAATATATAAGATATAACAAAGTAAAATTACTAAACGTTCCAAATCAAGCAGTCTACCAGCTCGAACAAAACTACGGGGTTATGCCGTTCGTATTAGCAAAATAATTAGCAGGTGAAAATAATAAATTATGTGACACTATACTAGGTCCTGTAAAAAGCAAAAATAAAAATTCTATTCTAATGTTATAAGTAAACCAAATAAGGTATACCAAAAATATTAATAATAAGGCATACCATATTTAATTAATCCATCGACCAAGAACTACTTGCTACAGCTATCAGCAATGAGAATCAAATGACATTTGAAGTTAATACATCGTGAAATTTTTCATTTATACCAATAAACCCATAGTCGCAGTGTAATCGTGGACGTTATTATCAGCCCAAATCTGCAATAACTACTGTCATCTTAAGACAGTTTCTTGTCAATTTAGATTAATTTCTATTTTTGCAATATATTAAGACTAGGTAGGAAGATTTTAATTTTACTGTAGAGAGCAAAAACCAATAGAGGAATCTTTCATTCCTTGGGCTGTGGATATTCAGCTTTAGTTACCGAACTTCATCCTAATGTAGCAATGGTTGCAATTCTCCCCTCCTATCAACAAGTGTTAGATTCTTAGTGCTATAAAGCTGAGCGTTTAATACTTATGTGCTCACCATAGCAATAAATGTAAATATAATAAGCGAGCATATGCTAAACAAATATACATGCACGGTTTTTAACCTGGTTAAAAAGGAAAAGACATATAAATAAAAATACGAAACACCTCAACACTAGGTGAAATAATAATACATTTAAAGCACAAGCAAAATCCTCTTAAATAGAGATTTTTTATTAATAACTTCACACGTAATACCTCAACATGGCTACTTTCCTTTTCAGCTTTACTTGAACGCTGTATATAAAAGAAAACTATTAATGCAATAAATCTACCAAGGAAGTTATTACAAAAAGAAAGAACAGAAACATAATACCACTTTTCTTGGGCACATATAATATTTAATAATGTTAAAAACAATGTAAAGCACTCTCATTTTCTATTGCTACTAATATTAAAAACAAATTAGTAACTATTTTTTCCCAAGATTTAATATTAAAAAAAACTGGACATTTCGGCCTAATGAGGCCATCTTCAGCAGTACTAAAAACAACATTTATTACAAATATAAGTTACTGTTTTACATGAGGCCGAAACGTTCAGTTTATTTTTTTTTTTTTAAACTTTCTCTTACTAGTTAATAAGAGGAAATATTGTAATCGTACCAAAGGAGGAAGTATCGTTGGTACCAAAATTTTGGAGAAATTGTCACTAATTGTTATTATTATTATTACTCTACAAAATTCCAAAATTTCTATTACTGTATTTTTAACTCCCAATTTATCAATTTTTCTTCAACCATAAAATTATCACAACATATTTGATTGTTCCTAATAATATACATAGCTAAATGGAACCCTATATAAAGTGGCATTTTAGAGAGAAGCCTAACGTCAAGCTTCCTCATAAAATTCCTAAAATCTATTTCCCCCCCCCCCCAAAGAAAAAAAAAATTCAAATGTAAGTAACAAATTGACATGTGTGTATAGTAGGTGTGTAAAGTTTAAACACATTTGTTGAAACTTTCGGGAAAATTGAAATCTATTCAAAAGATGTAATTAATCAATTGTCTTCCAACAGATTATTTAGAATAAATTTAACTCCTAAAATACATTTTCCCAGGAAAATATTGAAACCAAAGTGATTGTCATATATTAATATGCATATGTATATACTTTATATATATATATACTTGCGAAAACTGAAAATATATTTAGTTAAATAAAACTTCTGTCAATCGATTTTAATGAAACTTTAAATTTCTAAAAAAAATTCATATTCGAGGTTCAAAAAAATTTTTCTCAAATAAGATCTTCAACAAATCTGTCAAAACAGAAAAAAAAAAAAATAATAATACATAGAAACCAATTACAAAAGGGAAGCGATTAGCTCAGTGTTACCGCGCTACACTAGCAACGCGGAGGCCCCGGATTAGAGTCCAGCTGCTGCCCTTAGATTTTTTTTTCTTCCTACGAGCGTCTTACAGCTCACTGTCCGGTGATGGACAGTGTTGCCTGTAACGAG
Organism: Triatoma infestans; assembly: GCA_011037195.1. Taxonomy (NCBI): domain Eukaryota; kingdom Metazoa; phylum Arthropoda; class Insecta; order Hemiptera; family Reduviidae; genus Triatoma; species Triatoma infestans. The sequence goes on along the minus strand of JAAEAF010014379.1, from coordinate 64,423 downwards.
AGAACACTGTCCTGAGGCCGGCAGTGCTCTGAGAAAGCTCCGAACCTTGGGGTAGCTTTATGGGCTCTGAATGGCTTTGGATAGCATAGGGCTTGGTCCTTTCCCACAGACAATAATTATAATAATATTAATAATAATAAAAACCCAATTACAAAATAAGACAATCCGTTCTGACCAGATGATACTATATATTATGTGATTGTATAAATGATGTCTTAAACATAGAAAATGTTATATGTAAAACAATGAAATGCTATATACATAAACATAGAAAAAATAATTTTAATTCTAAGCTAAGCTCATTTTTCTAGGATCTTTACTAGTTTTCCTAAAAAAGACAAAAAAAGGATGCAAGTATGAGTCGAAAGAAAGGGGCCCCTTTCTCAGCAATAAGGTAAAAAAATGACATTTTCATTATGATAGCAGATAATATACAAAGCTAAATGTGAGATAGTACCATATAATTCATGGTTAATAGGGCTTGGTAGTCAGAATGTTACGTCGTTCAGTTTGGATTATCAGGGAAACGAAATGGCAGATAGATTGCAAGAGAGAGAGTCCTTCGCCCTTTGTTGGCTCCAAACTAATCTGCCGTAACTCGCATAACTGATTAAGTCTATATACATAATAACACTTCACAAATTCTGTGGAAGATATTGCCTAGGAAAAGCAGATAAAGGCATTTAAAGGTGCTAAGGAAGGATTGGAAAACTCTGAGGTTCCAATTGGTCAATTTATTTGTCGAAACGTCGGCAAAATTGTAGATTTTTATTTTATTTTCTAAGACTGCACGTCACTATTATCTTTTATCATTATTATGATCAGAAATGGATTTTATATCAGCGGATGAATACAATAATTTAAGAAAAACGGCATAAACTGAACAAAAACATAATAATGCGATATATTAAAAAAAAAAAAAAAATTTAAACAGACCTTGTAAGTAAGCATTAGTCCAGTCTTATTCAACATCCAAAATGGACAATATAGTGACATAATTATTGTACCAGCTTTGTTTAACGCATGCAGACCAAGATCAAGTGTTATCCTGTTTGGAGATTCGTAACATTCAAATGTCCAAACACTCAGCTGTGGAAATGTTTCTAATATTTCACTTTTACAACTCCATTCTCTATCTAGGTAATCTGGTATCTAAAATCATATTCAATATATTATATTTTGTAAAAGAGTTATATTGTATATTTTTTTCTTTTACTGTAGCACCGCAAACTTATTTTTAATCAATCGACCCAGGAAAACCTGGCCTGCTTCCTAGAATAATTGCAAAATTTGTTTTGGAATTATGATTATGAAATGATGAAAGTTGATTGTGAATCTGTTATTTTGAAATTTACATCTAGCAAATAATAGTATTCTTGAATGCCCTGTTAAATGGAAAGCCTAATGCAATTGAGATGGGAAAAGCATTGGGACTAATTGTGAAAAGAACAAATTTTGTTCCTACTTTTTTCTAGTAGGAACAAAATTTGGAAGTGCTGGGTCCGATTTTAAGATATTAATTAGCTATAAAATATTGATATGTTCCCTCAAATTTCTCTTGGTCCAGTCTGTAATGGATATAAAGTTGTAAGATCCAGTCGCAGGTATGTGGCAAGCTAAACAATTTTGTAGATATGAGGTGTTCGCACATTTCTGTGACAGACATTGTAAGGATTTCCGGCTCCCGCATGAAATGAATATCCTTTTTATACAATGTAGATATTGCGCAATACTAAGCGATGAGCTATGTGTGATTATTATGAGAAAGCTCGTTTATAAAATGGGTCTTCTTGAAAATTTTAACAATAAATACGAGACGTACATTTTCAAACATGGACAAAAAAATCGTAACTTAAACTCTCAATTTTGCCATGATATGAAAAAATTCTTGAGGCAAATAATTCCATTCCAATCAAGTGTGTATCGTCTAGTTCATTAAAGAAGAAGACTGATTATCAGAGGCTCTTCGAAATGGATCAATAAAAACATTTTCCATAAAGTATTATAGAACAGGAGTGCTCCAAGGGATTCTAGCAAAAAATGATCCAAAATAACTAACACGAAATGTATTTCCATTGAAGAGCGAAAGGTGAGTTAGGATGGACCACTACCAAATAGTAAAAGCACTATGAACTAAAGAAATATTAGTACATTAGGGATCTTGTTACGGAATCGATAGGTGGAAAATATCGATGTACCGTTTCATCTTTAATAATTGTAATCATTTCCATATTTCATCAAATAATTTTCAGGTTTGGCTTAAGAATTCTGGCACAAACCTATTACTGTAGATGTCACTCATCTCAGCCCTAGCATTTTATAATAAATAAGAATATTATTACTTGTTTAGGATTTTCTTAAAGAACAATAAGTTAAATAAAAATAAACTTACTCTAACTACAATAGAAGATGAACCAGGTTCAGCTGTGGGAACTTGAATATGTGCTCCAGGCAACACTGTATGCTCAGCAAAAACTCCTTGTACACAACAAATAATTTTCACTGGTAGCAAATTTTTAAAAATAACAGTTGGCCTTATATGGATATTATAACAAGTGCTAGACATTGTAAATTTCTTTGTTAATTCATAATAAACTTGTTCCAATTCTCCTGTGGTCTAAAAGAAAATATATACACATATATCATTTTCATTATGTAAGCATTATGTTTTCAATGTTTTAACTGATTTAGAAAGTAATATTATACAAATATTAGATAGAATATACAAATTTTAGAAATCTCAATCAAGGCGAAAGTGTCAATTACTCTTTTGTCAAATAAATGAATGGTTAAGGATAGAAAGATACTTTTTTGCAACCATTAGCAGCTTAATTCATTATTCAAAGGAGTTATACTACTATCAAAATAAATAGCCCATGTAGAGTTTGACAGGAGGGCGCTGAAGAGAGTTAGCAAAATTTATAAAAAGAATCCGGCCTTGCTACTACTCTGTCTGATATGTATATTATTTCAAGATAGAATTCATATAAAATATCTATTCTTTAGTTAATCCAAATAAAATGCCGACAATAACCAACATCCATTTCATGACTCACTTCCATTAATTTTCGATAGAATGTAAAAAAATCTGGTGTGAAAAACACACAACTTTCTCTTACTCCAGTTCTGACAAATTTTATAGTTTGTGTACCAAATTTAATGAAATTCTTCGAAAACTGAAAAAACTGTTAAGTAAAAGCGCACTCCCGGTTTAGTGATTTCCTTAAAACTCGGAATTTTGGCGATCTATTTCTTTCTAATTAATTATCTTTGGATGATAGAATTGTAATGAAAAGCTGTGATAGCACTTTAGAGAAAAACGTAACCCCTTAGAAAAGTGCCCTTAAATGAATTTTTCCAGAGAAATGTTTCAAATAAAAGTTGTAGATCATTGTATGCTTAGTTTATATGAGAAGTTTCAAGAAAATCGTCGCAGCCATTTTTGAGAAAATCGCAAAAAAGTAAAAAACCAACTAGTAAAGAGGTACTTCCGGCATAGGAATTGTGGCAGATAACACACTGTCAGATCCCATGGTGAGACCTAAACGGGATATCAAGTTTCAACTTCCTACGGTTTTTCGTTTTGAGCTATGCTGTTCACATACATACGTACATACATACGTACATACATACGTACATACATACACACACACACAACACACACACACACCATTTGCTAAAAACCCCTTTTTTGGACTCAGGGGACCCTCAAAACGGATATTTCCGGTGAAAACTCGATATCGAAAATTTGGCACGATTACAATACTTCCTCTTATTAGGAGTAAGAGAAAGTAAAAAGTGCAATATAACTCTACTATTTATTTCAGAACAAATTTTATTCCATATATCTTTACTCCTATTTACGTTGCGAAAATAAATAACCACGAAACCCCATCACCATTACCTCAAAGGGATCTCCTGTCCGTACAAAATAAACCATCATCAGTCAACCGTCATTCCAACAGTTGATGGTTTCGCTGTGATATATCCTCCTTAAAGGTGGAAAAATTTTCCTCTTAGGCTAGTGTCCTGGAATCTATTCGAAAGGAACTGAGAAGTGCTCGTCATCCGTACCTTTGAGCAACTACATGTGCAATATGCCACAAAACCTCCGGCTAAGCGCATTTTGCGTCAAGCACACTCATTACGTTTACCTGATTCCAGCATATTCTGACACCTACAGTGTCAGAATGTTGTACTCTTGAGCTTTAGTAGCACATTTAAATAATTCTGTACCAAATAAAAAGTTACAAAAACCACTCCACGATGCATTAAAAGCTCTTACAATCGTTAAGAAGAAAATGATAATTGTTAAGATTACTTGATCTACTTTATAGGAACTTTACATCATAAATTTGCTATAAATTCCGCTATGAAAACTTCAACTTCTTTGACAAATAATGAAAGTTGGCTAATTACAACATCAACTTCAGAATGCAAAGATTGTAACATTTTATTAAATAACTAATAAAAATTGAATTACCCTTATAAAGAAAGGTTCCTTATCTTCTACATTCTTTGGATTACATTGAAGTAATTCAGTTTTTTCTAGTGAGTTCTGTAAATCTTTCCATACAAAAGGTTTGACAGTCACAGAGTATCTAGAAAAATAAATATATATATAAATATATATAATTCCTATTATAAAGTTTATTATTGAAACCTTCCTTTAAAAAATTTTTACCCTTCAACGCTGAAAAATAATTCACTAGTCGGAGCATAAATAGCTTCCAATGGAAGATTTAAAGCATTATTAGGGCTGACAGAACCAACAAGCATAACTTCATTTCCTTTTGCAGTCATGTAATATACAGAGATCGGAATTTGAAAATGATTTTTAATCTGAAACAAGGTATTTATTTACATATAAATGGAAGAGATCAGTAGAATATGTGACAAAATAAATTTTACAAAGAAAATATTTTGAACTTAAATTTTGTTACCTGTATAATGCCTCTCAATGTTATTGTAGAACTTCCACTTTGTGCAGTTATTTCTGACACAAGACCCCAACTATCATATGAGCCAACGTTATCTTTTCTTGGTGTATCTAATTTGAAATATCTTTTATCCGCTCTATCTATAGGTAAACGGATAGTACAGTTGTATTCCTTAATCTGAAATGGTTGATATTCAAAAATGGGTTAATAATTGCATTTCTTAAATTTTACATCATCACTATGATCAAACAATAAAAGCGTATTATGTTTCCCATAATCCATATTTTATTAGTTTCAGTATTTCAAAAAAAAGTTTCATTTTTGATTTCACAAAGCTTAAAACTATTCGCATTCTATTAATCTGAATAGAAAAACAGACTACAATCTGAAATCAACAAATAGGTTACTATTCTATTCATGACCATTACTCTTTTTGTTGAAGAAAAACAATTTTTTTTCCCTCGTATTCCTGTGCAATATGTAAAGATTCAATGGATCTGCATTTATTTTTGGGATTTTAGAAGCTAAAATCTAATTTGTGCTCCCCCCCTCATCCTGAATATACTGATAACATAAATATTTTAACTAAAAATTTTAACTCAAGTACATTAACTTTTAAAAGTTTTTTTGTGGAATTTTTAGAAAATTCGTTGAGAAACCGATTAAAAAAAAAAAAATCTGGTGTAAAACATTCAAACAACTTAATCTTACTCCTGTTATTATATATACTAAATATAGAGGGAAGGGATTAGCTCAGTGGTAGCGCGTTGGACTAGCAACGCGTAGGTCCCGGGTTCAAGTCTAGCAGTGCTGCCCTTAGATTTTTTTCTTCCTAGGAACCTCTCCCGCTCACTGTCAACAATGTTGACGAGCCTTAAATTAAATAAAAGAGAAAGTAATAAAATAAATATATATATAGAAGTGGTGGGGAACAAGTACTTACAATCACTAACTTTAGTAAGAAATGATTATATTATAGTCCATCAATAAAATGAAACCAACTTCATATGACATTTGAAATTTAACGCCACAAGTTCCAACAACTACTAAAACCGATTTTAATGGAAAGATCTATTAAAGTTGTTTGAAACACACACACAACTTTCTCTTACTCTAATTAATACAATTTAATCAAGAAATTTTCTAGAAAATTGGAAGTTACAGTTTAGTTGGGCTGTGACCATAAAATTGGAACTAGGGATTTTAATTGTATACTGAGCGACCTTATGTGAAGCGCCCTGAGGCAAAACTAAGAAAGCTTGTGCAAATTTAATTTTAAACTAACCCCTGTTTTAAATTTAATTTAAACACCTCCAATTTAATTTTAAAACCACCAATACCCCTGTAAAATCAATTTTTGCTGAAAAATGTTTCAAATAAAAGTGATACGTTTCTATCTATGCAGCAAGCATTCCAATTTTAAAGAAAATCGTCGTAACCGTTTTCGAGACAATTCCAAAAAAAAAAAAAAAAATTAAAAACTTATTCTATAACACTTTTTTCCTCAAATTTAGAATTCTATCAACACTTCAAATTTGCATTAATAGTATGTTGGTGGTAAAGCTATATACGAGTACTATACTGAAGTGGTACTTTAGAGGAAAGCATAGCGTTACTTTTCCCCTAGAACCTCCAAAAATCAATTTTCCCGGGAAAATGTTTCAAATAAAAAAAGCAGGTCAAACAAAATCGTTTCCAAGAAAGACTCGAAAAAATATTAAACAAAAAAAAAAAATCACTAATGTCGTACTTCCGGTTGATGCGTTTTTTACGAATTCTTTGGGCCAGATGCCTGAACGGAATGCCAAGTTTAAGCCTTTTGGAACTTCTTGTTTTTCAGATGTTCTTTAAAAACACGCACACACGCACGCACGCGCACCTACAGACCATTGGCTAAAAACATTTTTACTTTCTCTTGCTCCAGTAAGAGGAAATTGATCGCGCCAGATTTTTGGAAATTGAGTTTTCATCGGAAGATACAACTATTTGAGTCCCGTTAAAAGGAAAAAATGTTTTCTGAATGGTCTTGTAGTTTGTGAGTATTAAAAAAATCTCTCAAAAACGAAAAGCTCAAACTTGGTATTCCATTTAGACACGAAGATTTCCATTTAGACAATCCATCAACCGAAAGTGCGACTTTACTGAATAGTTTTCCAATTTTTCGTGATTTTCTCGGAAACAGCTTCAACGATTTTCTTTAAACTTCGTATACTATCTACTCACATAAATACCTATCACTTATATTTGAAATATTTTCAAGAAAAAGTTTTTTGTTTGTTTGTTTCTGGGGGTACAGTAGCGTTCTGCTTTCCTCTAAAATACAACTTTAGTATAATATATGGGTTTACTACCCTACATAATATTAATACATATTAGAAGAATTGATAGATTTTTGGACCGAGGACCAAATACTCGGAGCCCAGCATTTCACGCAACTGGAAGGTGCGTCTAATTTAACCTCGATTGTAAATATCGGAATCAGGAGATTCTAATCTATACGATAACCAGGTCACCATTTGAGCAATGAGTTCATATGTTATTAATTCAAAAATGGTATGGGAATGCCTCGGCGAACTCAATGACCTGGGCAAGAGCTATAGAGTTACTCTATTTTGGGTGCCAGGGCTACTGGCATGAAAAGAAATGAGATGGTCAACACTCTGGTAAGGACAGGCGCTGCATCTCCCTTTTTGGGGCCTGAACCATTCTATGGAATAAGCGACCAGTCACTCAAGAGAAAGACGGAAGTGAAGAGAGCACAGCTCTGGAATATTCTCCCAGGACTGAGGCAAGGCAAGCTAAGACCTGCCTGGGTAATTATAACCAGAAAAAATCTGAAGCGTGCATCAGTTTAAATAATAGGCTCCGCGTGTGCTGACGGGTTTCCTCACGCGGCATTGTAGACTCAGGGGGCACCTGAAGAAGCTAGGCCTAGAATATGATAGCAGCTGTAGATTCTGTGGGGAGATGGAGAAGACTACAATGCATCCCCTAACGAATTGCGATGCTATCATCCAGAGAAGATTTGGAAGCCTGAGTAGTTACTAGGCGGTGGAGGAAGATATACCCTCCCCAGATTCTTAAAGATCTTAATCTGGAAGGGGTGCTGTAGGTGACTAGGCTCACTTGGCACCAGTGGGGCGGCACAATAGTCCTCTTTTAGTCGCAATGTACAGTACCAAAAAACAACAAACAGATTCTACATAAAAGTATTTATAAAAATAATTACTAGAATTGTAATAAACTTATCAGCTACTGTAGAATCCTTTCTGATTGTATCTAATGCAATAACTTTTTCAACGTGTGTAGCATTCAGTTCAACTATAGCACCAGAATCTAATACTACTTCATTTATGGACTCTTGAGATGCTGAACCTTTTCCAGAAAATATCTAAAAAATAAACAAAAAAGAATTACATTATTTTTGCATTTTAATTTTTTTTTTTTTTTTTTTTTAGCTTTTTCAAATTTTGTTAACAGTTATCTTCTCTGTCCACTACAATTGCAACATCTTCGGCCTCAAACAATAACTTCTGTTCTTGTCCTCTCAAATACCATCCTGCAGCTATCTAAATACCTACATTTTGTCTTCGCATCATCAAATAAGTAATATCCTGAACTCAACTCAAAATGGATACCAGCATAAATCTTGGCCGTTCGAGATGAGCTGGGTGAAAGGCCAAAATAAAACTGAAGAGATTACTCATAGATAGGCTAGCCAGATTTAAACGACGAGTCAATACCGTTTAACTGTAGTTTTTTTTTGTTTTTTTTTTAAATACCAATTGCAGCTCTCCTTTACAATCTTTAAAATATCTTAAATTTTAGCTAAGACATATATACAGTAGAATTAAAAGCTAGCTAGTAGACTAAAAGGAATCTTAAAATGAAGAACAAATAAATATGTAAAATAAAAACATAAAAATAAAAAAAACCTTAAATTCATCTTTCAAAAGCACTGTTATTCTTAAACCAGAATCATTTTTAATAATAAATTGGGCTCTCTCTCCTGTAAACACTGCTTGTTTATAAATCGCTTCTGAAAATTCTTTACTTAAATTATTTAATACATCCATACATGTTTTTGTAATAGTTATTGGCATAGTTTCCTAAAAAAAAAAAAAAATTACATTGAAAAAATATAATTTAGATATAAAAAAAAAATAAACTATAATAAAAAAAATTACTTTTGATGATACGTGAATGCACATGAGGGGCTTATTGCCACTGGTATCTACTGGAGAACTTCCACCGCCTGACGACTCAAGGATAGTGTCTGTTTCAGAATTTGTTTCTACCTAGAATAGATAAAATTAATGAATCCAAATAAAGATGTTTATGGAGGCAACGAGTTATTTAAATTAGTAGATTTATTGTTTCACCTGAACTAATAGTTCCCAAGGTATGTACGAAGTTTTATCACCATCTTTCTTAGAATCCACTGGTTCTACAAGTGGTTCCCATAGTGCTAACAAATTATTGTAATAACATACTTCCAATGTCAGCTGACTTTCTACACTCAGCTGAAAGAATAAAACAAATATTTCGTCACACATATTTTGTTAAAATGGTTTTGGTTGGCTGCTGCAGAGCTGGAATGCATCAGAGATATTTTCCATGATAGCCTAATTCATTTTGTGGTCATCGTGCTGGTTTCGGGCGTTCGCCCATCATCAGGATGCCTTTCTTACATAAAACAATGCAATAATACAGACTGTACAGAGCTAAATCAGTTTATACACTGTTTGGAAGTGTTTTGTTAATTTTGTTAAGAAGGGGTTCTCTCTACCTGACTAAGGCAGAGATATTATTCATAGAGGTATTCATCGTTTTCAAAAATGAAAACATCAATAAGTGAAGGAGATACGCATCTTAAATTACGTTTTGGAGGATATTTATATCAATATAAATAACAAACTTACCAATGAACTCCAGTTATGAATAGTAGCCTGAATAGAAGTTTCTAATAATATCATTGGAGCAGTACTAGTTCCAACTCCAACTTCTACAGTGATTAGTAAAGTAGGCACCGAGAAAAGGCAAAGTTCTGAAACATGTTCTTCTGGTTCCAATCTGGTTCCAATACTGGGGATTTCAGATGCTTCTTCTCCTAACTCTGAAAATGAAGTCATATTTATTAGCTCTTGAATTATTAAAATAAATCTATGGAATAATACGAATTCCTATAAAAATAAAATTTAATACTTGTATCTTTGTTGTTGGTGTTTGATTGTAAAATGTGTGCTGATTGTACAAAATAAAATATTAGGAAAAAAAAAAATCTGTCTGAAACTCTTCTCTTATCCAGTTTTAATCTATGAATTTTCATTGGAATTTTTTTTAATGTTTAGATCCTTTAACTCCCACCAGAAGGTAAAACCATACATTGTAGTAAGTAATAAAGCAGTAGATAAAAACAGCTCTAGAACTTTCATAAAAGAAATTTTTTTTGAAAAAAATGTTTAAAATAAAAAAATGGATTTATAAATGATCAGTACCAAGTTTAAGGATATTGGAACTGATTTCGAAAAATCACAAAAGCTAAAAATCGCTTTCTTTAAAGCCACTGCAGGTTAATAGACTTCCTTAGACAATAGTTTTGATTATCCTTGTGTTTCAAATAGTTAATAAACCGTATGGTGTTCCGAAATAGCACATTATAGGGAAAGCTGAAGTCACTGTGTCCTAAAAGTTTTTTCACTGAAAAATGTTTCAAATAAAAGTATAGTTAGTATAAGAAGTTTAAAGCAATTCGTCGCTAATGTGTTCGCAAAAAAATCGCGAAAAACTTAAAGATTTTAAAAGATTCAGAAAGTCACACAGTTGTCATTAAATTTTGACGAAAACCTTCTGGTCGGATGGTGGTACCCAAACAGATCCATTTTTCGTTCTTGAGATATTTTTACCTATGTGCACACAAACATTTACAAATACAGACATACAAACATATATAAATTGAGTTTAAACTGGAAATTCATGTTTAAATTTTTGATAAAAATTCATAATATCAACGCACATTACAATCGTTATCACTTCTGTTTGAAACATTTTTTCAAAAGAACTGATTTTTTAGGGAGATTTCTGAAGAATCTGTTTCGTTAGATTTCCAGTGTTATTTGGTATATTGAATGCTACTGACGCCACTTCTGGACTACTGTGTACATATATTAATGTAAGGTATTAACCAATATGTAACAACTACCACTCAATATTTATGTTGGAGTAGGTGACAAATCGTGTCAAATTTTCGATATCCAGTTTTCGACGGAAATATCCCTTTTTAAGGGCCCCTGAGTTCAAAAAAGTGGTTTTTAGCAAATGGTCTTTGCGTGTGAGTGTGTATGTGAACAGCATAGATCAAAAACGAAAAACTATAGAAAGTTGAGACTTGATATTCCATTTAGGTATCACCATGGGATCTGACAGTACGTTATCTGTCAAAATTCTTCAACCGGAAATACCACTTTACTAGTTGTTTATTTTTTTTAACGTTTTTGCTATTTTCTCAAAAATGGCTCCAACGATTTTCTTCGAACTTGACATATCAACTACACATATTAGCAGCTACAACTTTTATTTGAAACATTTCTCCGGGAAAATTCATTTAAGGGCACTTCTAGGGGAGGAGTGGGGTTAGATTTTCATCTAGTGCTATTTCAGTTTATTAGACAATTCTGTCATCTAAATAATGTTAATTAGAATTGAATATCTTGTTGAAATTCCGAGTATGAAAAAAGTCGGATAACCGGAAGTGCGTTTACGTTACCACTTTACTAAATGTTTTTTTTCACTTTTGTTGCGATTTTCTCAAAAATGGCTTCGACGATTTCCTTGAAAATTCGTATATCAACTACACATACAAAGCGCTACAACTTTTATTTGAAACATTTCTCTGAGAATATTCATTTTCGGGTACTTTAGGGAGGGAAGGGTGGGGTTATGTTTTTCTCTAAAGTGCTATCATAGTCGATTATACAATACTATCATCCGAAGAAAAAATTAATTAAAAATAAATAGATGGCCAAAATTCCGAGTTCAAGAAAATTAGTAAACGGAAGTGCGCTTTTACTGAACAGGTTTTTTTTTTTTCAGTTTTCGATGAATTTCATTAAATTTGGTACACAAACTATAAATTCGTCAATTATAATTTTGAGAACTGGCGTAAGAGAAAGTTGTTTCACATCAGATTTTTTTTTTTTATTGTATAAATTCCAGTAAGGGGAAGTAATCAATTTTCGTGCTCCAGGGAATTTCAATACATGTATTTTCAGAGAAAAATCACCGTAGTAATTCTGACAGCTGCTATATCCTTTTTTATGATTAAGAAATAATACAAATTTTCAAAATAATGATTTACCAGTTTTGAGAAAAAAATAGTCCACGTCATTATACGATTCCACATTCCACAAATTGGATCGGTCAATCGTTTCAACAGCTTCAGCAGAAGTCCGCTGATCCAGTTTGGTCATCATTGTTGTTACTATAGAACTTAACAATTGAATTGTGCCTGTAAGGTGAAATAGGTGTGTTAGAAAAGTTATTGATAGTGAAGTTTTTTTTATAATTTTAGCTATTTATAATTTTAAATATCAATAAGCTTTACCTGGAGAAACACTTATCATAATGGATGTTGTGCTTAAATCTAAATGAAGTTCAGAGTTTTCGGGCGTTGATCCAGCGAGATTTACAGAAAATGGATGCAGCACCTATAAGATAAATAATTTATTATTATAAATAATTATCAATTATTATTTATAATAATATTTATTCTAAATATAATTATCAATTTTATTTATATTTCGCTCAGCAAGGGCTACACAGAGTTAACAAATATCGTAGCCAAACTGACTATGCTTCTTATCTACCTTCTCGGCACAAGAAGATCTACTACTCACCCACCAGGAAGAAAGAGATAGAACTGCCTCATAAGCACCTATTAACCTCAGCTGGGCACACAATAATTTATTTCAAAAGTGTTATTTGAAATAATGCTATGCTTTAATTTCAAAGTTGAACTTATTGATATAAAAATAAGTTAGGTTTTATTTTTTCCCTTGAATTTGCATTCTCATCAAATAAAGTAAAAATGTTAATTTACTTTTCTTCCGACCTTTGCACCATTAGGCAACAAATTCTAGTTTATTGCTGTATCCCGGTTTAAACTAGGATGCCTGGGAACAGCATCAGGAAATCGAGACATATGCTATCTTTAAATGAATCTTTATCTCCTCTGTTCTAAGTCTAGTTTTACTTTTTCTTAATTGCTGGTAAAAGTAAATCATGTGTAAAATTTTCGAAATTGACTTTTCTATGTCGTTCTCATACGTTTCGTGTATATATATATACAAGATTAAATTCAATTAATTTTTAAATTTTTACAAAGCGTCAAGCAAAAATTGTATTTGCGAACACACGAAATTATATAAGATTACATTATTTCCAGTATCGCTCACAGCAATAGGAGAGAGATGAAACCTGTACATCTTCAATATATATATATATATACTCGTATATATTATTTTTGGTTAATAACGAATACATTACAGAAAGTTCAAATATGATATTTCGTTTAAGTTAAAACAAGGAACCCAACAATAAGAGGGCGGTCAATATCGGTAAACCGCAAGTAATATCTACTGAATGGATACTTTAGTTCCAATGTCACAAAACGAAATTTCCCATTTGATTCAGACCATGCCGAGATGCCTAAAAACTTTGATAAAGGCAAGAGGAGGTAACACTTAGTGTTAGCACCACCTCACTAAAAAATAAACAAAAATTAAAGAAAAAAATTAAATAAAATTTTCCAAATTCACTTTTTTGAAATTAATTATTTTAAATTTCCTAAATAATCCTATTTATTTGTTTTATTTTGAAAATAGGTTAACCTATAAACATTATGAACTATAAAAATTATGAAAGAATTGGAAACTATACATAGAATAGTAAATTTTTCAAGTGGTAGTAATTTTGTGGCCGGTGAGTGTATATAACCAAAAAATTAACATACAAATATTTGGACAGTGAGACTATCTGTCTATATTCTGAAGGCAGAAGTTTTTTGGGGCCTTGGATAAGGGCAACTGTAAGATGCTATTACCCCTTATATTTGTCATTGCTAGTGAAGATTTTATTTCACTAGAATACAATAAAAGCAAATTAGAACGTTACTTTAGCTCTGAATTGCTTTATAAATCCCATAAAATATTAGGCATAAAGCTAAAATAAGTATATGAGGCCAAAATTAAATACGCTATCTGCAAGCAACATTCTACATGAGATTTGAATAATCTAATATCTTGAAAAATACTTGAGTTGGGTTGAGACTGTGTCAGTGGTTTGCCAGAAACCGCCGTTTCACCCATATTGCAATGAGCTTCTTTAGGGTCGTTACACCCTGAAAGCTAATAGAGCAACACACACACTCTTTCATCGCAGTAAGAAGTAAGAAAATAAGTAAAAACACTATCACACATGCTTATTAAATAAATGTATTACTAACAGGGACTTTAGTTTGATGTCTTCTGCTAGGATTATAGCAACAAGAAAATAGCTGCAAATCACCTAGTGAACCAGTTATGGACTGATGGCTATCAGCTATTCTCAATTTGAAAAGCACTTCGGACTGAAATATAATAAAGGGATTATTACAAAAAATATCAAGTAAACTTATTAATAGATAGAACCACATAAGTTTTAAAAATCCTTTAACTTTTTTTTTTTATTGCTTACATGAAAGACTAATGCGCTTGTATTTATATCATCTAAATTTTCAACAAGTATTATATCTGGATGTTCACATTTGAAATTGAACGTTGTTATTATTTTTGATGATTCTGAGGGTACAGTAGGCGAAGGTGCAGGTTTGGCCAACATTGCAGTCGCTCTCTGTAAGTACAAATAATTGATTATTGATGACTGACTATTAAAAAACATTCGGAAATTTGTTTCATGATAGAAAACTGAGAGGGACTTTTCCATGATTACGAAAAATATTAAAAACCAAAGCAGAATAGTAGTTATACACTATTAAATTGAGATATATTATATTTAAAAATAAATAAAAAACTCGAGTATGATCTGACAGACACGATTAAAATACTTTCTCACAGCAAAAAGAGAAAGTTAAAACTTATACAGCTTTAAAACTCCTATAACTAATACTGTTCTAATATTTTGCTATTTTTTTTTTAGGGCTTCCACAAAAAAAAAAAATATTTTCTAAGGCAGCAACCACAATTACTTTCAAGCCACATACTATTTAGAAATGGCTTAGAAATACAAAATGTAACTGCAATTAACCAAATTTAATTATACATATGTGTATATATAACATATATATATATGTTATATAAAAATAAATAAATAAAAATTTCATTCTTACAGTAGCACTTGCTGTGCTAGGGATTTTGGTTGATAAAGCAGAAGGACGAGCTTGTACAGGTGCTACTCCAGGTACTGCTATGGGCGGAGTTATTAAAGGAGCAGTAAATAATTCAGAAATTTCCAAAAGATGCTGCATATTCAATATTAATACAAAGCTGCATATTCTTACATCGGCTGCAATAATTAAAGATTAATTAATCAATTTCTTTAAAAAAATTAATCACAATTATTATTGAAATTGCATCTTATAAATACAACCGTGACATCTGTTCCTTTCGAATTTTTGTATCAATTACTGATTTTTAAATGCTTTTTACTTTCTAAAGGAATTAGGAGCAAAATCTATTTTTTTTTTTTGTACTGACAAAGTAGTAATACTTCTTTTTTGACTGAAAGAAAAGTGCCACATAAGTCTATAAGGGAAGATGGAAAAGTACAACGCAAAAGTATCTTAGATGTTGAGTTTGCGAAGAAAATTTAAGTTACGAAATTAGTGAAGTTTTAATGCCCCTATACTGACCAGTCGCAATAAACCTTATCATCATGCCTCCCGGTGCATTTCGACTATGCTCTGTCACGCCCAGTAGTATTGGCGAATGAGCTTTAACGTGGACAGCCAGCCTTCCTGCTAGAAACCGTCTCTAGTTCAAAAGGGTGGAGCAATTGGGGGGGGGGGATTTGTGCCTTCACGGTAGTTAGAAGATCGACTTTGAATAGTCAGCAAGTCTCAAGATCAGCCTTGAAACGTTCACTACCAGAAAGCCAGCTATGCAGGAAGTAGGAAATGAATAACCATATTGCTTTTCAAGCGATTCAGGTCAGGCAATGCAACATTCATCATGCCGTCAACATCAGCACTTTTCGCTAGGTCAGATATATATATGCACTGATCAGAGATACTTTTCGTGATAGCCTACTTTATATATATATATATATATATACTCTCTTTTTTCTTCATTAAGTACATCGTAAGATAGAAATTGTTAGTACAGTATAAGTTTGTATATTCATTTCCACATGTTACCATTAAATACAGTAATTCCTATGTTGATTTAAGCTTCCAGATGTTACAGAAATTTGTATATATTTGTAAAATGAATAAAAAAGTTTAGTTGGTAGGAAATTGCTTATAAAGTACGCTTACAGGTATACTAGAGTTACTTCTATACCCGTACGCGTTAAGCACACATTGTATAACTGAAAAATGTCACACTGTTAATTGAAAAAGGTCCAGCAGGCAGGTTTGTGAAGCGGCCAGCAAGAAGAAGGTTCAAGGTCAACGCACTAGATGGCGTGCAACGAACCAGTTTTTTATGACTGTGGCACTTGGTGTGGAGTGGCCTTCCCGCATCCCGCTCTTGTGCTACTGAATCTTAGCTTATTTAGTGATATGTTGTTATACTGTATTTCTCTTGTGTGTGGGCAATCTGGTAGTGAAAGTGAGTATCACCTTCATTCCTATGTTGAATTTAAAGAGAAATTTGTATTAATAGAGATCGTGCCTCTAGTGAAAAAACCTTGTCTGGAGTTGGAAACGAGGTCTCTTCACAATGTGGAATCTGTTGAAGACGGAACTGTTTTTGAGAACGTTGAAATTAGTACAAATTCCAGAAGTACTACCAGAAACATCAATATGTCTGATGGAATCCACAAGCCAGACGTCTTCAATATGGGAGGCATTCCTGGAATGTCTTGGGAATGCCTATGCTTCAATGGAGGAAACGGACACCTTATCTATCAAACCATTCGTGGATTGCGTGGACGGATCATTGTCCACCACGTTTTATCCACGAAAGGAAATTTTCAACTTGAAAGCTTTATTGAAGCTATCAATAATCAAATTTTCAAAAAGAAATTCCGAACAACCATCAACCTTTTGTTATTATGGTACCACGAATGTAGACACGCCCATATCCACATCTGCTCTTACAGCAATAGACTGTGTCGATGTTGGATCATCAAGTCCATTAAACCCTTAAAAACGGCGAGTTCTTTAGTAAAACTAAATTTGGAACCTCTGGACTCGCCTCATATACCGAAAAACGTTGCGCCAATCTATCAGAGTATATGTACTTACCAGGGCGACAATGTGTTTGTCAAATCTTCGGAGGCCTTGGATGGATCACATTATGCAATTATGAGGATACACCCATTCAATATATATATATCCAGATAATTCAATTTATCTTTATTATTAATATTATTTTAACTGTAATTTCAATAATATTGACAAAATCTATTATTATTACAAGACATCCAAAAAGTGCCCAAAGACAAACGATGGAAGTACGCAACGGAAACAATAGAAATTGTATTGCAGGAACATTAACATCAGAGTGCCATTGTTGCACTGAACAAATTCATGGAAGGCAGGAAAAATTATAGAAAGTGAAGTGAAAGTCAGGAATTCCAAAAACTTAAAAGAAGTGGTAGACTTTTTAGTTGTGCCGGAACATAATCTAACAAAATCCAATTTATGGTTGAACAATGAATTTAAGTATTATTATAAGGACAGAGATGTAATTCTTCAGAAAGCTTTAAAAATTGTTAAAACAAAATTTAGAATCTATAGTTAATTTAATTAAAAATAATAATTTTTATTTTTTACACGGACTTTCACGGAGACAATTACAATATGTCATCCATTGAAGAGTCCAAAGAATTTATTGTCGATTTGAAAAAAAAAAAAATTGCCAATTTTTATTACAATTATGGAATTGAACTAGCGGAAAGAAAAATTGTCTCTTAATAAGAGGTCCACCTTCTTGTGGCAAAACATTCTTTTCAGTATGTTTATCAAGTTAATGTTAAATTGTGGTTTTATAGCGTATACTAATCGCTTCACACAATTTCCATTACAAGATTGTCCAAGAAGAAACCTGTTAATATTTGACAAACCAAATGTAGAACCCGCTAGTTTAGAGATGTTTAAATTGTCTAAAATAGAATAGATTGGCTTAGTTGCTTGTCTCTTTAAACTATTATCGTCGGGCTTCTTGTTGTGGGTGGGTGTACCCTTGAATAATATTCTTATTACACTTGGCTATGTAGGTTTATCCTACTTTTCCGACTTAAGTATAGTAAGGAGAGAATATAACGATATATTGGAGAGATGGGCCAATCGTGATCTCAGTAAAGATGCATACAGAATTATGAACAGTAATTATAGCGAGTTATATAGGTCTCTGTGCCCATTTGGTCATGGTATATTTTATGTCTCAAATATGCTAATCAAAAAACCAAAGGGCTATTTTACAACTGAGATTATGTAATAAAACTCATATTAAATTGTTTATTAATGGTACATCGTACTCAATAAATGTAGAGGAACTGTACACCGGTTGTAATATGTACAAGTTGGAAACCCACTATCATATTTTGTTGGCATGTCCAGTATACAACCCACATAAAGGTTTCTTAGAAATTATATTTTACCACAATCCTCCTTAAGAGACAATTTATTAAATATTTTAGACATTAATATTGCGGAAAAATGCAACCATATATACTATATTTCATTAGTGGGGTTTTGAAATTAAGATCTTTTATTTTTAATGAATAGATTTGTATTTATTTAGTTATCTCAGTATCAGGTATCTATTTACTTGTTTATTTTATTTTAATCTAAGAATGTTTTCTTTTTTCGTTTTATTTAATTTGGTTAATTTTTGTTACTTTTAAGTTTATATATTATATGTCAAAACAAACCAGACTATTGTAATATGTACAATTCATAAATACAGAAATTTATTATTATTGCCAAAAATAGAAATTTTTGCGGAGGATTTTTAATAGGAGTATAAAGTATAGTTTACTTTGTACATCCTGATAGTATAATTTACATGATAGCTCAAACATGATATATCGTTCAGATATACTTCCTATAATAATCCGTCAACCGGAAATGCAACTTTACTGAGCGTTTTTTCTTCAATTTTTCATGATTTCCACGAAACCGATTCAAACATTTTACTTTAAACATCGCAAACTAATTACATATACTGCGATATTAGCCTATCTATTTTATTTTAAACATTTTTCCGATTTCATTCCATTTATTTTTTTGGGGTTTACGTCAGCTTTTCTCTTAATATTTTATTGATGTTAGAACCTGTAAATGAAAAGACATTGAAACTTGAAACTTTTTTTTTTTTTATATAAAATTGATTTTAAGAGGTTCTAGGAGGGTCATAACATTATTCTACGAATTAAAAATCTCAACTACCATTAGTTTGGCTGGGGATTAATGTTCCGCTGACTTCAATGTAATACACTACAATGTAATAATCTTCAGACAGCTCGTCATATCCTAAAAGTCAAGTATGCCCCCCCCCCCCCCAAATTTATACTTATATGTAACATTAAGGCCAAATAAACTTTGAATACAAATTCAAAGTTCTTTAAAATTGTTATTACAGATGATTGAATTGGTGAGTGATTCAATCCAGATTTATTTTCTCAGGAGACTTTAAAACATGTATGTATGTATGTATGTATGTCCAGTGAAAACTCAATTACGCTTTCTCTAAAAAAACAGTTTGGACATTATTAATACCCCTATTTACTTTTAAATATTCAAATCAGAAGTGTTTGTGAACTGCAATCACGCTATAGTATGCTAATCATAAATATTGACTGGCTTACCAAATTTAGCATTTTTCTTTTGTTGAAAAGTGACATCAATCATACTCTTTCTCGAGGAGCCTGTCCGTTGTGGTGAACTAGTAGATGGAACATCTGTAGTAACATCTTCATCTTTTTTACGTTCCATATAACGATTAATTTTATTAATTTGTGTGGGTCTAGTATCGTCAATGATACAATCAAGAAGTAACATTGATACATGCAGTGAATCATCAGATAACATGGAACCTTTAATTGAAATCACATATAAAGTGAAAGTTGCAAGTCCGTCTTTCATTTCTGTAATTTTTCCCTAAAATATGCAAAACCAATAAATGAAATAAATACAGAAAAAAGAAGATGAAGATTATTTCAATAAACTGGGTTGTAATGAATGATATTTTCTTTGAACTTACCTTTTCATAAACTACTTTATTTAGTTCTATAATTACACTCTCTAGATTGAATGCAAATTTGATTTTTGTAGTGACTGTTTCTTTGGAAATAATTGACAGAGTACCAACTGCTAAAAAAAAAATTTAAAAAAAAGGATTAATATCGGCAAAGAAATCTCTTTGAAGTGATAATTGTCATAGCTTCCCAACAACTAAGTTTGTTTTAAATAAAAAATACTTAATCATGTTCGAAGTACCTAAAACTTCATCGGAATCCTCTTCTTCTGTTATATCTGACATTACATATTTATATTGCATGGCGTGAACTATTGTAGGAGTGGCTGCTGATACTATAGCCTTTTTCGGAGGTACATTTCCAATATTTTCTTCTACCATTTGTAACAATTTCAAATAATCATCTCTACAAAGGCTTACCTAAAAAAAAAAATCAACCAAAACAAATATCACAACGGATATAAAAATGTGAACTAAAAATTAAACGATTAAATTAAACAGCTTACGTGTATTGAATGAATTTTACAACCAATTTCTAAATCTGGAGCATCAGTAAACCAACCAAACGATAAATTTCTCTGAACAGTTACATTAAAACTTGCAGGTTTTAATAACAAATATTCTTCGATGATTTTTAATTGTGAATTGAGCAGAACTCTGAAAAACTTAATATATTAAAAAGTTTTATAATGTCCTAAATAATATAATTACTAACTCAAGATCTATCAGGATAAAAAGAATTTTGTTTTAAATAGCTAACTGGGTCTGCAGCAATATGGAAAACGTCTGAAATTTTCCCATAATAAAAAGCTTCATTTTTGTGATCGTCGAACGATCAGCGGCTATCATAATGTGTTTAGGCACAAATTTGGGATCGTTGCCTACAATTCTGGCACAATCTGCTTCCATGGAAAATAACTGTGGATTGGCTAAACCATCATACAGTTGATAATTATATATCCAAATATATATATATCCAAAACATGTAATTATCAACTTATATAATACGTACACTAAGGGGCGGATACCCCGTGCGCTCAACCCCTCCCCGCTATTAAAATTCTCAAGAAAATGCTTATTTACTATAAGGGCTCGACTCCCTGACCACCAAAACGAGGTTGATACTTACTAAGAGAGAAACTAAGAGGTAGATTTAAAACTGTTACAATTTTTCTGTATTTTTCTAAATATCTTGAAACCGGTGTCTCGTGACCTGCTTTTGACGAGATCTTTAAAAATGATGTATAATAAGCAGACGGCCGTTTGTCAACATTCCAATACAGTTTTAGACAATTTAATATAGCATTTATAAGTAACCATGTCAATAGATTCTAAACTTGGCTAAAGGAAATGATGCAAAAAAAATTAATATGTAAGTAAATGAATAAATAAATCAAAGGTATGTAAATTGCAGAAGGAGAAAATCTTGTAAGAGTGAAACCCTTACGATTAAAAACATTTAAATTGCATCAATATTCAATTACCCTTAAATATACTAGTGATCATGCAGGAGAAGTCGTTTTCCATCCTTGCATTAAATTGGATACGAGGTAATACAAATGCAAAGGCAATACAAGTAGGCTACCATTTGTTGTACAAAGACGACAGTTCCCTATAGTTACATCTTTTGCTATAACAATTTGGCGAAAGAGTTACAGGTCCGTGACTTTGGTTTGGATCAAGGGGCTCCAAACCGAGGATGACGTTAGACTTCTTCAAAGAATAATTGATAAGGAAAATCTGAGCAGTATGGGGGAGTCCATAATTATAGATTCGTTGGGGATAATTAACCACCATGTCTATGGTTGACGAAGCTCCTCTATTTATATGTTCCCTCTTCCTAGGTATAGTAGCGTGTATTTGTATAGTCTTGCTTAGACTTGCTTTTCCACCTTAAAAATTAGGGCACAAAGTGCAAATTTTGCATGCACGACAACTTAATATTTTTTATACACTAAAGCATTCTATACATGGACATTATGGACTTTACATATTATATCTATGTGTATATATTCCTCGATCGTTAAATGTTTAATTTGTAATGTCCTCGTAACTGATGAGTACACTTTGTGCCCCAGCAACTCAACTCAGTTGAGCAGCCTCATGGCCCAAGGTTGTGCATCTCTCTCTAAATCTCAAGGACAGACTAATGGTCATGTAGGACTATATTATTGACCCTTAGATAGCCACTGACAACTACAATGTTGCGTTATCGAGATATCGTTCAAAATAAGGAATAAATAAATCGACATTATGTAACTATTAAAAACGTTGTCTGGAAACCAGTTTTATAACTATTCATTCTGTTCTTTGTTTATGGGTTTTATTTATTTTTACATTTCTTTTTTGGCAACCCAAACCCGGGGGGTTGGTCGCCGAGGGCGCCTTGGGGGCTGAGCGTTCGTGAGTCGCGTTAAGTTAATATTGCAAATTTGATTAGACGAATATCCAAGTGGCTTGCACCATTTGACAAAGAATTTTCTTGAGAATATTAGGAGGGGTGAGAGATGTGCGCCCAAGACGCCAGAGAGGAGGAGCCCCATCCTGAGAGGTTAGGCACGGCGTAAAAGGGAAGGCGGAGCTCCCTTGCTGTTCTATATAATATATAAAAAATAATATATATAATATTCTATATAATATATTAAAATAAAGCTAATATAATATAATAAAGCTAATAAAATATAATACATAAAAAAGTAAGCTATTTTGTGAAATGCGTTAATACTGCAATATGCATATTGCGTTAATGTGCGGTTGGACGGATTTTCTAAAATCCCTTTTTGAACTCTGGGAATCTTAACATATTTCCGACAAAAACACAATTTCAAAAATTTGTCAGGATCACAATACTTCCTGTTACAGCTCCTATAGGAGAAAGTAAAAAAAAACACAATGACTTATCTACCTAATTTCTTCTTACCTGGACATTTTCATATTTTCAAGATCTATTTTTAATCGATCTAATATAGCAGGTTCACTTGATTTAGGACTTTTAATTTCAATGAAGGAGTTGTTAAGCGTAAGATGTCCAAGATCTAATACAAAAGCTTCGGGTGATTTTTCATTCAATGGCACCACAATAATTGGAGCCTATTCAAAAAAAATTAATAATAATATTATTCTGCGAAGATTTGTATTCTTGACATAGATTATATCTTTATGTTTATTAAGGTTTGAACTGGTTCTTAAAAAAATCGTATAATTATTATAATTGTCAACATATCGACTGAATATGTTGTCTCTTCCAAGACCTAAATCTGTGTAGTAAATGGTCTGTATCAAGAAAAAAATTAACAATTCAAATAACTAAAATCTAAGAACTAAATTGTTTAAAGCGGTTTCTTTAAATTACGTATATAAACAAAAGATATTGCATTCAATGAAGAGACTATGTTTATAACTTATTACTTTTTATATTACTGTGCCAACAAGTGTCAAAATGTCAAATAGTATGAATGTAAACGTCATATATAGTTATTAGGGGAAATAAGTTGTTACATTACAAAAGGAACTGTTAACGTTATGTAGGAAAAGCCACAGCGTTGAAGACAATAAATAAGCTTGTTGAATTTGTGTCAACATCAGATCTGAATTTAAGGAAGAAATTAATCGGATCTTATTTTTATACTTGACCATTTGCACTCATCCTATAAAACGTCTCTTTTTTTATGGTTAGAGAAACCGCTTTAATTTTGTTTTTAATTTTTTTTTTGAAATATATTTTGCGCGCTTATAGCACCTATTCGCACTGTTAATAAGTCTAGAAAAATACAACATATTCTACAAGAAATGAACCTTAATTTATCGTTAAAAAAAAAAATTAAATAATTTATTGTCAATAGAAAAACCTTTTCTTATTTTAGTAATTATTTGAAGATAATACAAAAAAAAAATTGTATTTACACAAACCTTAAGTCCAAAATCAAGTTCAATTTTAATAGCATTTTGATATACATCCTGCACATTTAGACGTGCTGCTTCTGCAGCTGCATGCGAAGCCTGAAGTAATGCTTGCTGAGCCGTTTGGAAATGATCAAAGAAATCCTAAAGGAAATAATATAATATGTATTAATATTTTCTTATTTAAAAATGTTATTTATTGACTGGACGGCAATCCTCCTTTGAGGCCCAAAAGGTAGATGGCCAAGTCAGAGCAATTAAAATTAAAGAAAAAAATGTTTTAAAAGGTTATTTCAAATCAAATTCATAAATATTGAAATTTAAAATGACTTATGTAGAAAAAAAAAAAACTGATATTTGCCTAAAAATTCATTTTAATAAAATATAAAATATCTTGCAGGAAACTTTATACTACAATTCCTCAATGTGTAATGAAAAAAAATTTTTTCTAGTTTATTCTTAAATGGGAAAAATATTTGTTTCCAAGTTCTGATCCCTGCTAATGATGTAAACCTGGTGAAATTGATAATTTAAATCATTTTCTGATTTGTTGTCCAGCTTTAGAAATCTTTAGAGAAAAGTATTTGGCCTTGCTAAATGTTACATCAAAACACAATAATTATAAACTTGCTAGTTATAGACAGTGAAATTAAGCTGAACAATATTTATGTTTGTCACTAATTGTTTAAAACCAAGAAGAATAATAAGCGAATGAGCTGTTATAAAATTATATATATATATATATATATATATATTATATATATATAATATATTCTATATTTTTGATTTGCTATGTAATCTTTCTAGAGACAACAAATTTGCCGAAATGTCGGTGAAAATTTAAAAAAAAGAATTTTTTTGTGAGCGAACCTCAACATTCATTTTACAACAATAGATTTCATAACTGAGACAAAATATTTCTTACCACAATCGACGCAACGAATTTATTCACGAAAACAAATTGCAAACAAGCAATATTTCCTTTGACAGACATGTTAACACTTCCTGTAGTTTTTGGAACTTCATTAAATATCACAACCGTTGCTGTTAACGCTTCATTGTCATCTACTAAAGTTATTACCTGCACAAGATTTAGGCGTTTTATTAAGAAATTTATTAGTGACCAATATTACATAAAAAGATAAAGAAAATAAATAAAATCTATATAAAACTGTTGACCTTCGAATAAAGTGAAGGATCTAGATTTAGTAATTCAATTCCTTTTAGTCTTGCAGTTATCTGGGTGTAAGCTTTTCTCATTACAACACCTGCGTCACCTCCACTAATTCCAAACGATAAAAGATCTTTTTCTCTGCAGCCCATTCTTAGACGTATTTCACCAAGATGAGCACCTATTTTCAAATCTATAACACTATATTGGGAATATCTTTTCTGAGCTGAAAAAAATAAATAAATAAATAGTGAAAAATCATTAAAATAAATACATAATAAAAAATAACGACATTTCTTTAGAATGTTTGCAAAAATATGTTTTACATTATACGGATTGATAAACTCATGGTCTTAAGACAGTAAAAAAGAAATGCCTACATATTATTAAAATTCATGAAGTACCGGCCAGAAGTTAAACAATAAGACTGCCATATATTATACATTCTACTTCATTCATTTGTGTTTATTTCTACTTTATTTCATACATAGTTTTTTACTGTGTAGGTCAAGCTTAGTGTATTTCATCTGATCCCAACACTGTATGCGTATCGAGAGAATTCAAACAAGGATGGCTCCACTCTGAATCTCATGCCTATACTGGAAATTTATACGGTTGGCCAGAAGCAAAATGCTTGGGTTGAATGATGTTAGACTCATTAAAAACACTATATTAAGTGCAAACAATAAACACTGCAAGGACTTTACATTGTAATATTTTAATGTGAGAGTATGGTAGTGAGAGAAGAGTGTGACAAACTAACTGACAGAGTGATGGTGAGAGAATGAAGCTTGTTGATCATCGATTCAATATTGACTGATCGGTAAGAAACTATTCTACCGTGTCATAAAAGGTTTAAGAAAAGAAATAGCACCAACGCTGAAATTTATAAAAGATAGCTCCGGAAACATACTCCGACAAAGTGGTCCAATAATGGAAAGATGGCAAGAATACTTCAAGGACCTTCTAGAAGATAATCCAGAGGAGACTGAAGACAGAGAAGAGAAATGAGAAGAGGAGAATAATTGGGAGGAAGAAGATTATATATCTAGATGAGGATGAAGTAGAGGAAGCTTGTTGAATTTGAAGTTGGGAAAGGCCGCAGGTATTGTCGAAATAACGCCAGAAATGATGAAATACACGGGACCTAAAGGGAAAGAAGTCTTCTCGCACTTACTCAATCTTGTATGGAAGCAGTAGAAAATTACCAGTGTCTAGGAAGTAGCAGTGATTGTCCCAATATTCAAAAAAGGGGATAATAGAGATTGTTGCAACCACAGAGATATATCTCTTTTAAGTGTGCCAAGCAAGATTCACTCTAAAATATTAGAAAAAAGAATTAGAAGAACTGTCGAAGGAAAGCTCGAAGAAGTGCAGTATGGTTTCCATAGCAAT
Organism: Triatoma infestans; assembly: GCA_011037195.1. Lineage (NCBI taxonomy): Eukaryota > Metazoa > Arthropoda > Insecta > Hemiptera > Reduviidae > Triatoma > Triatoma infestans. The sequence continues at coordinate 37,598 of JAAEAF010014379.1, read as the reverse complement.
CCGAGTACTCAAGATCTCATATTTACGATGAGACAAATATTCGAAAAAATAATAGAAAAAGGGAAAGAGTTGTCGGACTGCTACGTGGATCTTATAAAAGCTTTCGACTGAGTGAGAAAAGGAGATATCTTAAGGCAATGAGAGTCAAAGAAATAGATAGAGAACATATTTTGGCTGTGGAAAGTCTCTACAAGAAAACTAGAAATGTGGTAAGATTTACCAACAATACCTCTGAAGAATTCCTGACTACTGCAGAAACCCGTCAAGGCTGTAGTCTCAGCCCTGTTTTTTTTTTTTTGCATTAGCATTGAGGCTATTCTGCCATTACAATTTGTTTTTTATTCGGTTCTGAAGAGTATCATGGAATTATTTATTTTTATGTCTAAATGTATTTAATTATTAAGCTATATATCTGGTTTTTATTTTTTAAAATTTCTAAATAGTTAAGGGAGCCTTTAGTATTTTATATAGTTCATCTAGTAGAATTTTTCGCTGCCTATCATATTTTTTGCATGTCATAATCGTATGTTCCAGATCCTCTTTTTCTTTGCAGACATTACACAGGTTCAACTCATTTTGGCTAATTCTTGCTAGGTATGCTCCACATATTGCATGGTTCGATCTAATCCTATTTATTGTTTTGATATCTTTTCTTGGCAGGGATAGATTACAAAACCAGGGTTTTCTTCCTACTTACATTGATACGGAGATAACCGAGAGAAAAAGAGCAGCGGGCAGGTTGTTTAATGCGGTAAAAAGAAGTTTCCTGAATAGACGAGAGATGGGAAAGAAAAAAAAAATAGCAGTGCATAAGTCAACTTTCCTCCCAGTCCTAACATATTCCTCGGAATCATGGACCCTGACTAAAAAGCATAAATCAATGATTCAGGCGTCGGAAATGAGATTCCTCAGGAAAGTTGAAGGCAAAGCAAAAAAAGATCGAGTTCTAACACTACCATTAGGTAATGATCAGCCATCGAGACTATCGAACAGAATAGGCTATGTTGGCTAGGGCATCTTCTTCGTATGGAGCCCAACCGGATTGCCCTTGCTACATATAAAACTAAAGTGGATGGCAAGTGAGGGAGAGGTCGGCCTAGATTAAGTGGGAGGACGAGGTGAAAGATGCCTTCCAAAAAAAAGAGGGTTAGAATGAAGAAAAAGGTATGAACTGGTCCATGACCGGCAAAGCTGGAAGAGGCTATGTAGACTTCCTTCTCACATGCTGAAGGCGGTAGAAGCGGAGTGATTGTGATGTTGATGATGAATATTATTGGGTTAGCCAAGTAGTTTATTAGCAGCTATAGTTAAACAGTAATCTTTTTTCAATCACGTTCTGCCACTAGCTCTGTTGTAAGTGTATCATATCAACTGTAGAGCTAGTGTTCTCAAATCTGTAATACATACTTAATATATTTTGTATGTATGTTTTATGAGCATAAATTTAAAAACATACTTGCTCTGCGTTTAGAAATATCAGAAAGCTCAAGTAAGGATCGTCTTACAAAGCTAGATTTTCTAGGTTTAGGAGCTGGTTTTGCAACCATTCCTGCTTCATGTCTTTTTACCTAGAACAAAAGAAATAATGAGTATCGTTATGCTATTTGTAAAAAAAGATTCTGGATTATTATTCAATGTACAAAAGTTCTGTATTATTCAATGCATATGGGATTGGTTCTATGTTATTCGATCGCTCTTCATTTTCCATTTGGGTTAGTAGATTGATACTTGTCCACTTACCATTTCTATGAATTTGGATTTTATTAATAGAAATAAGAGAAAGTTCTTTGAGTGTTTCACACCACATTTTTCGGGGGAACGAAACAATTATCTCTAGATAGTGATGTATAAATAAAATTTATATAAAGAAAAATAATGTTTTGAACAATATCATTGATATTATTTGAGAGACTTTTCATCTGGTATTTTATCCGTCGTAGCATGCACGTTGATATTGCACAAATAAGAACAATTGTTATTCAGCATTGCGGATCCACCCACATTTTCAACAATTATAGAATTATGTTTACAAATAATATTAGCGTAAATGGTATTCGAAAATAGGGTTTGTTTATATCAAATTTCTTAAGGTAAAGAGGAGTTTAGGGAAAGCTATTTAGTTTTGCCCATGTATTATTAATTATTAATACATTAAAAACATTAATTATTTACTATTAGTATTGCAACGAAAACAATTTTTTCTGCAACCAATGTGACGATTTTTACAACAAAATTAGTGGCTAAAGTTCTATTTTTTTCACTAGTGAATCACTACGTCACTAGTTATATACTACGTTCTCTCACTAGTGAATCATTCTCACTAAATTATTTTACTTTCTCTTGTAGCTTTTTAAGGAGTTATTGTGAACATCAATGTGTTAAGAGTGATTTTCACCGGAGATACATGATTTTTTTAAGTTCCAGATAAAGGAAAATTACTTAGCGAAAAGTCTATATGTTATCTCCCTTTCCCGCCGCTGTGCGTGCTTGTATGGGCAACCATGTTTTATCCTGTTGCTACACTGCAAATTGATCCTCCTTAAGTTCCCTCTAAACTTATGAAATTAATCCTCCTAAGCTCATTTTTCAAACTTGTTTTACTAACTATTCTTATCTGAGCATATCAGATTAATTTAAAATAGTTTATTTGGGGGGAAAACTTGATTTGAAGTTTAAAAACGCAGATTTTAGGCTTTTCTGCAAAATGCCAATTCCTGCAATATTTTACGGTTCTACTATCATAGAATATGTGTTAAAGAGAATTAAATTAAATGAGTAGGAAAAATTATATTTTTCTTCAACTTCACTAATTGTTTTATTCATTTTATCACAATATTCTTGAAAACAGCTGCAAAGATATTTTTTTTTTTTAATTCTTACACTAATATTTAGCGCTGCAATAGCGTTGTATTTAAGCTGGGTGGTAGACCAGTATTGTCACTGGATTTTATCAAATGTTTTAAGTAATAAGAGTAAAATTAATGTTTGTTAACCATCTCATTTAGGATATCTGACTGGTTATAAACAAGTTATAATTATTGTTTATCCTAACAGAGTAGCCTAACATGTTTATTTAAAATATTTTTCGGGATAAAAATAAAATTATTTCTCTGAGTTATTGGGGAAACTGCAATGTTAATTTTTCCTGTAGATTCAAGTTAAAAGGAATATACTAAATAGAATACGAGAAGTCAGTTAAGTATAGCAGAGTGATGCAAAAAGTTTTTTGCCCACTAGGCAGCGCCCTCAGAAATGTATTTCCGTTAAAAACTAAATTTAGAAAATTTGTCGCGAATACAATATTTCCACTATAATAAGAAAAAATGAAAAAAGAACATTCTAAACGGCAACGCCCAGAGAAATTCTTTTATTAAGGAAATGAATTCTTTATTTGTTCTATGTTTTGAGTGCCTTTGATGCCTTCATCAAAGGAGCTTTTTATGTAAAAGAGTGTTTATTAACTTATAAATTAAAGACATAATTTCTTTATCATTTAAAGCCTGACGATTTGGAAACAAGCTTGAAAATAAAAACCATCTCAAGAGTAGTATCACTAGTAAAGGTCAATTTGTAATAAAAGTAATTTATAACTAATTTTTTTTTTTTGAACAGTTACTAAAAATAATTTACCATTAAGTAATTTATAGCATCAATAAATGTATTTGCCCACTCCAGTAACTCTAAGATCCCTTCGCAATGAAAATATACATCTAAAGAAGAAAAATTAGCTTCTATTAATTGCAACACTGATCCATATTTAGAATGAAATTCCGGTGACTCTCTTTTTACCTGGAAAAAAAAAATAAATAAAGCTATTAATAACATTACACTTTACAATTAATATGATTTTTTTTTGTACATTTCCCAGCTTAAGACAATCGAATATATTAGGCTAACGTTCAAATAAAGTTATAAAGGTGGTCCACAAATTCTAGGCAAAATTTTGGTCTAGAGTCAAAGTTGGTGCAATTTCATGGAATTATCCAAACGCTGATTGAAGACACGATCATGTCTATAGGTGAAACAAAGACTGGCAGGCACTCTGAATAAATTGTTGCAGTAAATGGTGATTATTAGTTTGTTGGAGTTATAAATTTTGTACAGGGTATAGCGATTGTATCTACAAAAAAATTTTAGAAAAGGAACACAGCGCCTTTTCTAGGCAAAATTGCAAAACTATTTCAATGGCTAAATCTGTTAATGTTCGACAACATTTCAATAGTTTCAATGGGTTAAAGATCAGGAACTTATCCAAGTTGGTTTTTTCGGTACTGACATATGAACAAGGGCAGGTGTATACATTATATTAAATAATGATAGAAATTTGGGATTATGGAGTGTATCAAAAGTCATGCTATAAAATTTGATGAAGCCTATATTGAGGGAGATTTTTTTCATTTATTGAATTTATGGTCTTCCATTCACACAAACCAAATCAGGCATTGTCGCAAAAGTTAAATGTTTTCATTTCTACTACTGCCAAAAAACAAAGCGCAAGCCACAAATAGCAATGCCATAACTTTTCTTCCGAGAATGGCTATTGATATATACATATATTTATAAAGTTCATCTTTTTTGAATAGATTTTGATCAAGAAACAATTCTATATTTGACATTATCATACTTACATTGCAATAATCGACATCAAAGAGATCAATATTTTTCCCAGAAGCCATTTCAGTATTTATTATGCAAATCTTTTCATTTTGGTAAGAATGGACTAAAGATGCTCCACCCAATCTCAATTTTACAATTAAATCAAATGTTTGCTGATAAACATTAACTTCTATGGAAATTAATTTAAATAAGAGTAATGGTTTGCTTTGTGTTTTTATTTTCTTTGAAATTACCACTGATAGTTCTAGAAATAAAAAAAATATGTATAAATAGAAAAGGAATAAGCAACAGTTACAGATTTTTAATGAATTCTACCAGTTTTCATCTTTGTCCAATCCATTTATATTTGAAAGTTTGCATTAAATGAGTCGATGCGAGAGCTATTCAGCTAGGATTTGAACGAAGTAAACTGGAATTGTTGAATATGTGGTGTTCGGTCCGCAATGCTGAATAATATCAAACAGAAATTAAAACTTCATGTTTTTCTAAAGAATGAATGCACCAATAATTGCGCCATCTAACATTTCTACAGATGATACTTGTAAAGTACCAATTAAGATTTTTATGCATGTGTGGTCAGCTCAAAAATGGAAAATCCAAACTAGATCATTTATTTAAGTCCACCAAGAAACCTGACAATCAGGTTTCGGGCAAAATCGGTCAACCGCTCTATGGGGGTCGGCTCTCCAGCCTGCTCCAACATGTCCCAATGGGTCTAACGGAAGTAACACTTTACTAAATGATTTTTCAGTTTTTTGCAATTTTCTCAAAAATAGCTTCCACGATTTACTTTAATAATAATAATGTTTATTAATAAATTCTTGTACAATCAGAAAAAAAAAAAAAATTCAATTACAAAGAAAATAGGCATGGACTACAATCCGTCTGCCGAGTAGTTGTTTAATTAAACGAAAAATAAAAGTCCCTTTAAATATACTGAAGTAATAAAAAATAATATTAATAATTAGAAATATAGTACATTTTGAAGCTTTTAACTCGAACTTTATAATTAAATTCCAACACCAATTCCTTTCTATACCTTAGTGCTTCTACAGTGTATTTATACAAAACGTGCCAGTTTTCACCATTGAGATATAACAGAATTTGAGCCCAGTCCAACACATCCACTTTAAATCAGGTGTACTGCAGTAAGAGAATGTAATTTGGTCCGCTAGACTGCTGCTTGAGGATATTCAACGCTTGGCTTGCTTGTATGGCGGTGACCAGTGCGATACGGACCACGCCAACAGCTGCAATGGAAACTTTATTGGGAATCCCACCGCACTTTGTAGAGGTGAAAACTATGGCAATGAAAGCCTGTTATAGAATTAAACAGGCAGGTTTTTGACAGGGTAAGCGATATTGTCATTCTACCATTCATCGCGAGATTCTTTTCAAGGTTCCTATTGCAGGTTTTCCTTCTGACAGAATGTTGAAGACTTTTGTTTTAGAGCATTCTTACAGAGTTAGGTTACCTTCTAGGGAAGACAGGTAATGATTGGGTCCGTCTGGTTTGATACCTGATAATTACCTTCGGTGTTACACGGACGGTTCCAGAATGGATGGTAGGTCTGGAGCTGCGGTCTATTTTGAGGCCAGAGATCTATTTGGCAGTGTATCTTGGCTAGACTGAGGTTTATGCTATTCTTTGTTGTATCTTGGATGAGAGGGTACGTAACACTAACTTGTATGTGTTTGTATCTGCTCGGACAGCCAAGCTGCGCTGAAGGCGCTGAGTTCATGTGTCTTCACTTCCAGGTTGGTGTTAGAATGTTCTAAAAGACTGGAAGAACTTTCTTCTCTGAAGGATGTGCTTCTAGTCTAAGTTACCAGGTCATATGGAAACTTTTGGGAATAAGGAGGTGGATAGGTTTGCCAAAGTAGGCGCCTCTCTCCTTTCATTAGTCCCGAGCCTTTTGTTGGCATGTCTTCTGGCCCATGTCTGTATGGACAGCTTCACAGCATTTATTCTTATGGATGAGGTCACTTGGTTGTCGGCAGTCCAAAATGCTCACCGGGGGTCCGGCCAGGGGAATTAGTGGCTATGTTTTTTACGCAGCTCTCTCAGGCATATCGATTCAACCAACCATTGGTAGTTGATTCAACCATCACAATGTTGATGTTTGGCCTGTTACTTTTTTTTTGCGCCGCCAATGCTGGACAAGTAGTTGTTCGTTTATTTCTTGTTTGTTGTAATATATATTATTTGCCTTGATGAATACTGTAGTATAAGATACTCTCATAAAGTTCAGATTCTTCACAGATTTTCTTATGACATTAAGGCGACAATAATTTTTGTCAATTACTTTTTTTAATTATTTGTATCTTTGTTTAGTTTATATATTAATATCGCGCCGAAGTTGAAGAAAATAATTTGCCAAAATTTCATTTGTACATATAGAAGTTGGGATTGCAGCGTAGACTATGTTTCATTTCAGTTTTACTACAAGAAATGGCACTTCAAGAGTACCTCCAAATATATTTTTTCTAATGAAATAATTATTCCACAGTAGACCACGGCGGACACAGTGGTCTTTCGCTTTGTTCTACAATCAAAGAACAATTAAATAACAAAGTAGTAAGATAATATGGGTAATTAATTATCGAAGTAAATCCCCTTCTAAAACTTATTTAATGTTACACATCTCCACTTGTTGGATGTTTTTAAAAAGAACAATGTACACTAGCCTTTAAAAAGGAAAAAACATGTGTTTTCCCACCCAGGTAGAAGAACCCCTTCTTAACTAGTAAGGTCCTAACAAATACACTTTTAGAAAACAGTGTATCAACTGAATTAGCTCTGTGCAAATCTATATTATCACATTGTTTTGAAAAAAACATCCTGATGATGGGCGAACGCCCGAAACCGGTAGATGATCACAAAAAGAAGCAGGCTATCATGGAAAATATCTCTGATGCTTTCCAGCTCTACGGAACCAACCACATCAAATATTTTTGCTCATATTATTATATCTATGATAAAAATTGATAAGATCTTTTCAGAGAATTCTAAACTTGCAATATCTGGACTGCATATTTTATAGATTACAGAACTAATTTATTATACTAACGAAACCAATTGCTCCTTAAAGCTAAGATTAAATTATAAATTATAGATTATATATTTTACATAAATTATATATTTGGGTATTTGGTTTAGGATATGCATTGAAAATTACCAAACCTCACCTTTCATTTCAAAATTAAATTCTAACTCTTTGAACTGCACTACATTACCATCATGAGTTTGTGCAGAATGTTCAGGATGATATTTAGGAGGATGTTTCATTGGTAAAGTCACACTAGCTAAGGAACCTGTAGATTCATATCTATTCTAAAAATAAATTAAAATACAATTATTTACAATTAAACGAATTTAAAGGACCATTGTAAACAAAATAATCACTTACAGTAGTTTCCTCAATTGTAGGTGTTTTACTTCCCGGTAGAGGCATTAACATTATCAATTCTACGAAGTCGAGCAGGCGATTTTCTTTAAATAATATATTAATATTTGTATAGTTAGTAAATAACAATTTTGGAAAAAAAAGAAAAGAGGATATTTACTCCAAAAATTGTAATATATAGAGAAAAAAAGAAAAGAGGAAAACTTACCAGCAAACGTAAAATTGATACTTCCTGCACCACGTAATTTTATCTTTGGTATTCTTGGATCATCAGGAATTATACACTTGCCAATATTTAAGGTGAGTGTTGTTGGCTTAAGGAAATATAAATCAGTATTTGTAATGGTTCCTTCCCAGTTTTCACCAGCTAATGCATATAATATCTAAAAACAAGAATACAATTTTATAAGAATCTAAAACGGTACGATGATTTGATATGCAAATGATGCACTAGTTATAGGAGGCTAGATTACTGAAAACTGAGACCGATTTGAAAAAAAAAAAAATTGGTAACTGGCAACGAGTGAAACGTTTGCTAAATGTAATCTTTATTTGGGAGAAAGGTCTGTTAAACACATCGCATTTTCTTTCGACGTTTAGCTCTTCACTACCAGATCCGCTATTACCTGTAACTCCCTATTATTTTTCAAAATACCTAAAATTTTTCAGAATTCAGACGATCAGCACCGTCTGAGCTCTGATGGGCAACGAATTTTCATATCAAAAGCAAACAGCCACTAGTCTATGCGGGGGCGTAAGGGACAACTCCTCAACATTTATTAATATTAACTTATGAAAGGTATTATGAAACTTATAAACTTTATGAAAAGTATTAACTTCAATCTCTTGCAGTAATAAGCTATTGGATAAAACTTTAACTTCAAAGTATGTGATAAATTAAAACCATTAGATGACCTTTATTTTATTAAGCGAATTATTTAATTGCCATTTTCAAAATAAACTTAAGCAAAATTCAATTTGCTTAATTTAAAATTAATAAAGATTTTTAGAAATGATTATTTTACCCATAACTGTTTGATATATTTTACTTTCTCTTACTCCTAGTAAGAAGTATTGTAATCGTGTGAAATTTTCGATATCGAGTTTTCACCGGAAATATCCGTTTTGTGGTCTCCTGAGTCTAAGAAAGTGGTTTTTAGAAAATGGCGTGTGTATGTGAACAGCATAGCTCAAAAACGAAAAATCTTAGAACGTGAAAATTCAAACTTGATATTCCTTTTAGGAATCACCATGGGATCCGAAAGTAGGTTATCTGTCAAAATTCCGCAACCGGAAGTACCCTTCACTAAATGATTCTTTTACTTTTTTGTGATTTTCTCAAAAATGGTACCGACGATTTTCTTCAAACTTGGTATATCAACTAAACAAAAATCTACTTTTATTTAAAACATTTCTCTCGGAAAATTCATTTAAGGGCACTTTTGGGGGAGAAGTGGGGTTAGGATTTCCTTTAAAATGCTATTTCAGTTTACTATACAATTCTGTCATCTAAAATGCTATTTCAGTTTGCTATACAATTCTGTCATCTAAATTAAATGTGTTGTTGAAATTCCGAGTGTAGAAAAGACCGGAAGTGCGTTTTTACTGAAATGTATTTTTCAGTTTTCTTGTGTTTTCTCGAAAACGACTCCAACGATTTTCTTTGAACTAGGAATGTGAACTACACGAACAAAGAGCTACAACTTTTATTTGAAACGATTCTCCTGGTAACGACATTTACGGGAGTTTTGGGGGAGAGGTGGGGTTATTTTTTTTCTTAAGTGCTATTATAGATGATAATACAATTATACCATCCAAACAAAATTAATTAGAAATGAATAGATGGCCAAAATCCCGAGATTCAAGACAACTAGTAAACAGAAAATGCGCTTTTACTCAACGGTTTTTCAGTTTTCGACGAATTTCATTAAATTTGGTACACTAAAAATTTGTCAACTTTTGCCAAAATTTGTCAAAATTTACAATTTTGAAAACTGGAGTAAGAGAAAGTTGTTTGAGTGTTTGACACAGATTTTTTTTATTCAAAAGTAGTTTACCTGAATATTAGTAAGCGTCAAGATAAAATTATCATAGCTCCTTTCGATCAAAGATTCTTCTGTATCATACTTCTCAATTGAGTCCTTAGTTTGTTCACGGTCGTCATCTTTCAATTTTGTCGTCATGTTTAAATTACCCAGATTCACAACAATCAGAGACTGTTTCCGCCTGTAACAATAAATATATAAATTAAATAAAAATTTAAGTGAATATAAATATTTCGGTAGCATATTTATATCCTTTATAACAAAACTTACTTTTCATAATAACCATTTTTTGGTATTAAAATGCGTGAACTTTTTACATTTATATCAACATCAAGAATAGTATGCTGTTGAATCAAATGTTTTAAACCTGCCGTGGACATCTGTTTCATTTCTGCAAGTTTTAGTTGAGCAGTAGCTTGAATTCTAAAAAAAAAAAAGATTATGTTAAAAATAATATTTTACTGATCAGGATTTAACGAAGCACTTTACAACTGCTTATCTCCCCCGTATGTTCGGGGCTTATAATACTCCTGCTTGTTCCAGGATATTGTTAGAAAGGCTAAGGATTATGCTGCACAATATGTTATATATTAAACAAACATCCTTGAAATTCATTTCCGTTGCACTCTGAACCATTTTGGGAGTGGAAAGAGTGAGTTAAAAAGAATCATGCCTCGACTGCAAGGTTTTGCCTCCTTAGGAAAATTTTCCACAATATAGTCTCTTAGTGGCCCGATTTTTCAAATGACTTTCAAACGACTTCTCAAATATGCGCGGAATTTCTAAATCTTATAAGTTCTTATGGCGAACTTAAAATCGAAATCCTCTAACATTAAATCAACCCTACCTCATATAGTGCTGATTCTTACCAAATCCTCGATATGGACTCATATCTCCGCCCACACCAGTGGGTTTGTTTAAATATCCTGGGAGTACGGTTCGCACCATAGGTATACCACAACTATTTCCTGAGAGAGAAAGAACTTATCAGATTTTTATCTCAATCACTCCCTAGAGATTGTGTCCAATTTTCGGCCGTAGATTGGAAATATTAAATATAATTCTTTAAATAACTCGATTTGTTGTTTTTTTTTTGTTAATTTTTAGACTTTTGATGATATTATAATATCGAAACGTGCTTAGCAAAAATAAATAATATATAAATAATAGAGGAGTTTATTGTACATTAATCCAATCTTTCAAAATTTGCAGATTTTCTCCAGAATTAAAGATCTTCAGAATCAACATCAAAGTATGGATAACTCCTCTTTACAGTTGAGATATAATAAATTTGATAGCAGACGGCTGTAAAACCATTGCTATATATATAAAAGTAAAGTAAAGTAATGCCTATTTTTTCAGGCGGGCTTAACGTCCAACTACCAAATTAGGTGTCGTGGACGGGGGCGGAAGCACCTACTTTACTATTAACATTTTTTAAACAAATATAAATTTTAGTTATACGCTGGACTCGAACTGGGGTCCTCCCAGTTACAAGTCCATGCTATATATATATTTCATATTTATTATTGTATTTTGAATACTCATTCTAAATAAATATTATTATAATTATAATAAAAAAATTTGACAGAACGATCCAGCCTAGACAAAAGAGTTATATAAAACACCTCCCTATAAATATACGAATTTTAATCACTGCCATTGGCAACACTCCGCAAAATGGCTCATAAGCATGGAGCCGACACTAGTGGGCATGATAGAACAATACCTTCTTAAAAGAACCAATCTGACAAAAAATAGAAATTGAAACACTGTAAAACATTAATTTCAGGATTCTAGAAAAATTATTTAAAAAAAATAATCTGATAGCTTAATTTACATTACCACTGAGTGGTAATCTACAAACGCTATTTTGTTCGTCCTACAATAAATTCGCAATTCACAGTCTCTTACCGTCATGATATCTTTTGTCAGTAAATGCAATATATGCTCTATTTTATTTATATAAAAGACGTTATTAACAAATTTTATAGTTAGTACTTTCTCCTCAGCAATGTAAATATGCTGTTGATAGTACTGATGGTTTAATCGAATAAAACTCGATTTGTAAAGTCTAAAATTGTTTACTGATTAACTGAATTCTGCCAGTTACCGATTTTTCAAACTTGGGATTCTAGCAACCTTTTAATAAACCTAGTGACAATTTGGAGGAAATCTTAACGTTGCAGCACTTAGAAATGCAGCCTTCCAAAAGTGCTTGGAAAATGTATTAAATAAAAGTAAACATGAACACAGTAAGTGAACATAAAAACCGCTCGAACAAGTTACAAGTACCTAGGTGTCAATATGAGCTCTGACGGAAGAATTAAGGATGAGTTAAACTCAAGATTTGCAGCTTCCGAGAGACTGTTCCAAGCAATCAATAAAAATTTTGTGGGCAAAATAGCAGTGTCCAAAAAAGACTAAAATGACGGTTTACCGAACAATATTTTACTCCTGTTTAGACATATGGATGTGAATCTTAGTCCCTCACTAGAAATAGTTTAAACCGCATCCAGCTCTCAGAAATGAGGTATCTTTGAAGTGTGCGAACAGAGGACAAAACAAGAAGGCACCGCGTGACAAACACCATTATCAGGAGTAATTTGGAATGCGAGCCCCTAATATCGCATGTTAAAAATAGTCCAGCTAAAATGGTTCGGACACAGGTCGAGGATGGAAAGTGAAAGAAAATACCCAAAGAGCATTTGAAGCTAGATGAATGGGGAAGAGACCGCGAGGAAGGAGATCATAGCATGTTCAGATAACCTTACAGAAAATCTCAGGGGCTTAATCCTGTTAGGGACTAAGACCAAGGCAATGGCAGCAGATTGAGAAAAATAGGGACACTTTTGCAGATCCTCTACACTGTGGGGAAGAAGAGAATTTCGAATAAGTAAGACAAAGTGATATGGTTACATGTAAACTTAGTATGCAAAGTTTAAAGAAACTCGTAAGAGGGTTTCCAAGAGAATCGTCAAAAACTGAAAATACCATTCAGTACAGTTGCATCTATGTGACGTATTTTGACCGAAAACTTCGTGTTAGATGTGAAGGAATATCAAAGTTTTAGCTTACTGCAATTTTTCTTTTCTGAGACATTTTGTTATATAAACAAAGATAATTCATAAAAATATTTTTTCGAACTTAAGGGAACACAAAACATGAAAACCCAATATTTATTATTATTTATTCATTTGCAAAAAACTTAATATACAAAGAAGTTTGGGAGAATACAATTAATATACATACACATATATGTACGGATCTAAACATCCATTATACTGCAGTAATTAAATGTTTCCTTTAAGACATATTTTCTTAGCACAAGAATGCCCCTTTGAGACAATAGAAAAGACTAATCAGATAATGTTCATTTTTTTTATATCTAAAATATCAGCCACAGTATCAGAGGTCAAACACAATGGTTTAATATATGACTTACTTAATTTCGCAAAGCATGGGAAGCGAAAAAGAAAGATCATCAGCCTCTTTATAATTAGATATCCGGCAAAATTGGCTATTATCTAGAGTAAAAAAATCCCCTTTGTATGTAACCTTCAGACATTTTTGATTGAGACTCTCAACTGGCGGATTAGTCTAATTTCTATTAGATGGCATTCAAAGTTAATGTAATGCTCTTCAAAATTTAAGGAGGAAATCAGCCTGTACATAGTACAATACTGGAATTTAATACACTCGCTAGATCCTTGGAGAATGAATGGTTACGCATTTTTGCAATTAAGGCATTCCAGGTTTTTTAACACGTCATAACTCAGATTTTCCCAAATATCATCAGCTCCGGCAGATATAAAAAGATTTTGCACCTGACTACCCCAATTCAATTCGCTAATGTTGTTCGCCTGTCTATTCCAGGCTAAGTTCGCCTGACTATCCAGATAGCTTAAGAAACTCAACTTAGATAGTCTTTCATTCGGCATTCCTAAAATTCTAATCAGGCAGTTAAAATCCTGGCAAAAATTTTTACTTTCAACTCCCTAACACCTGCTTCCACATCCTCACAATATAATTAGGTGTGAAATTAGGCCATAAATAAATTGACTTGAAAAATCTTAGTTGAACCTTCTCAATGTTAGCAAAATACAAATATATTTCGGACAAATATAAAGCCGTCGCTTCCGCTATCGAATTAAATAATTTACATCTTCTTAGGTACAAAACTGACTTAGCATTTATAAGAGAATATTTTTTACCCTACTTAGCGCAAAGGTACTTACTCTGAATAAAGTATTTAGACGCAAGATGATATTTCCCAGATGCGAAAACGGAACCCGATACGAATGCCGATGCGGAAGACCCAATATCGAACACTATGTTTAAAAAATAAAATTAATCACTTACTGTTGCACTAATGCAGATTGTTTCTCTGTTTCGAACACATTTACAATATTGTTAATTGTAACTGCATCATACAATATATTCAAAGGTTCAGCGAATACTTCAAGTCTTTGATCACACTTTCTGTTCAGAGGATTTGTTTCAAATAAAACCTAAAATAAAATATTTATGAGGAGTTTTCAAATTAAATACATCTTTAAGAAAAAAAACTATTCTATCGGCGTTATTAAAGCTTCTAGTTTTGTGGTTACTATGATTTAATAATATATTATGATTTGCAATTGAGTTCAAATTAAGAGCCAATAAAAATATCCTACCAATCCTTGAAGAATGATTTCATTAGTTCTATTTATATTTAATTCTACATTCATGATTTACATAAATCTCTATTTATTTTTATTTTCTCCTAATTCTTTTAAAAACGAGGAGAACATTTCATTCCTCTAAAACTCAGTCTTTGATATACTTTTTAATGAAACATAATACAACACAATCTCCAAAAGGTATTCCGAAAACATTTGATGATAAAAATATAATAAGGGGAAAAACTGAATTTTACTACTTTTTATTTTTAACAAATAAGGAAAGCAATTACCTAGCGGAGAATTAATAATATACTAAAAAATTGGGCAGAAATAAGATTTTATAGCAGCCATTTTTTTTAAGAGGCTTTTTATAATGCATAAATGAGTTCATGTGATGTTTACCTGAAGCAGAGGACCTTTTGTTTTGGCCAATACATTACCATCTTGCTTATCACCCTCAGACAAAGTTAAAACTAGTAATGGTGTGATATTGTTTTGCTCACAACCTGATATTGTAAATGATGAAATTATGGTATTTATTCTGAAAATAATGATTTTTTTTTAAAAAAAAACTACGATCACTTATTTCCCGCATTTTATGAAAACTTGTTAATATAAAAATGATAAAAATGTTGAAATATAAAAAATGTCAAAGTTAAAAAAAATTAATTAACATATTATATAAATTAGTAAAGCATGTTACAAATCGTCTATCTAATATAGCTGAGAGGGATTGATATAAAAATACCTTTCATTCAAACAATTATTAACATTGCAAATATAAGTCCGCGTCAATGTTAGGTAAATTCTGCAAATAACAAATATTCTGAGATTTTATCCGTCGTAGCATGCATATTACTGATGTTCCTACTTTATTGAATTGTATGTGCGGTATAGTGCACATATAATCAACAAGTGTAGTGTGTAACAAAAAACATTAAGTTGAAATCAACTCTCGATATGAACTTGATTAACTTTACTCTGACGATAGATGGAAAAGACTAAATCGGTCAGGAACATCAAAAATATGATTGTTACAACGGATGAAATTCCAGATGTTATCCAGTATTGCGAACCCATATATATTTCAAAAATTATTAAATTTAATTAGGTATAAGTAAAATTCTTACGCCACGGCCTTAGCTGATGAACGTTGTTGTAAACCAACGCTTACATTATTTAGATTCAACAATAATACTTTTGGAACTCCAATATCTTCATTTAAGATTTCTATTTGTAAACAATGTAAAACAAGGCTCACATCTACATCAACAAAATGTAATGGATACTGAGGTGGGGCATCTCCTTCTTTATAATCGATAGCACGATAAAGTTTAGCTTTTTCATCTGATGTAATTGCCTTTTCAAATTGTTTTCCTAAATAAATAAATAAATTAATTAAATATCTAACATATAATTATTATGAGACATTAGATTTATATTTACAAAGAGACTGACTTATATCTTTTTTATCAGAACTGTCTCTTTGCGATGTACCATACCACCAACTGGACAACCAATCTGAAGCTGCAGTTGACTGTCTTTCCTGTCTTTCTACCTGAAAATTAATATTAGTGATGTATGTTATAGTACAAAGATAACAATTTTCAATATTTGTCAGCTAAACCAATTTTTTAGAATTGTACTACATTTCAAAGTACTTTTACTAAATATTTCAAATACAGAGTTTTATGCCTCTTCCATTCAGACAGTCTTTATCAGCGTAATCTGATTTTCTATTGATAGGCAACAGTAGTGACAGGTAAGTGGTAGTGAGGCAATGTGTTATCTATTCAAATCTGTTACTTACTACTTTTTTTTTTTTTTAGAAAAAGATGTTTGGACATAATTAGTTTTTTTTTTAAGGGGTCCAATGCACCGCGACCCGTTTCGATCTATTGTGCTATGCCCCCTGGGTGCCGCAGGCTATTGTCCACAGCACCCGAACAGTCCTTCTCTGAGCATCCGTTCTACAAAACCTTCATCAGGTTGAGATCCCTGAGGAATCCTAATACCCTGACGGCTCTAGAGAGGGTATATCCCCCTCCTCTACCTGGTAGTTACCCAGGTTCTTGAATCTTCTCTGAGTGGCATCCTCGCAGTATGTTAGGAGATGTAGTAGAGTTTCCCCCAGCTCCCCACAAAATCTTCATGAGCTGTCACTTTCCAAACCCGGCTTCATCAGGTGTCCTCTAAATCGGCAATGCCCCATGAGGAAACCCGTAAGAACACGGAGCTTGTTCTTGCTCAATCCGCTGCAGGCCTCCGATCTCCGTTGGCTATAATTTCCCAAGCACATCTTAGCCTGCCGCAAACCGGGGAGGGAGTACCAGTGTTGAGATCTCCTCGTCTCCTCCTCCTTCCTAAGTTCCTCCAACAGAAACTGGTCGCTGACCCCACAAAAAGGTTCCGGCCCTAGGAGCGGGGTCCTAGCGCCTAACTTGGCCAGGGCGTCGGCCATCTCATTCCCTTCAATGCCAACATGCCCCGGCACCCACCACAGGGTAACTTTGTTCCTCCTGCCTAGGTTATTAAGTTTACCTAGGCATTCCCAGTCCATTTTAGAGCTGAAAACCGATGCACTCAATGCTCTAATGGCTGCTTGACTATCTGAAAGGATTACAATCTCCTGGTTCCTATACCCCTATCGAGGTTAAATTGTACGCATCTTCCAATAGCATATATCTCCGCCTGGAAGATACTGGGAAAATTACCCATGAGTTCCGAGTGCTTGATCCTTGGACCAACCACTCCCGCCCCAGTCCCCGCGAGGGTCTTAGACCCATCCGTATACCATTTAATGGCATGTTCCTTAATGCCCAACAGAGCGGATCCTTCGCTCCAGCCACTTGTGGTTTTGTTCACCCTGTACTAACTAACCACCCAACTAACATCAGCCCTGTCCCATTAAAAAACGCCAGGGCTACAGCAAGTGATATTTCTGATCCCGGATTCGGAGCCAAATTTCAAAAATCGAAGTGAGATCCATAATGTGCAGATGTTTCCTTAAAAGGCAATGCCTTTAGTTACACGGCATTGTCTTTTAAGGGAACGTCTGTACAGCTTGGGTCTCACTCACAATTGGTATTATCAATATATTTTAAATATAAAAAATTTATATAGCAGTTTATATGCAAAAAATATCTTTTATCTAGAATGTTAATAAACTTAGATAAAAATATGAAACTCAATTTCGAAAATCTAACAAGTCTAAAATAATAATGAGCAAACAATGAAAATATGAAGCTTACCTCAAGCTCTACTTGTTGTCGTATAAGTACAATATTTAAAGCATCAAGTTTTTGCTCCAGTTTAGCACATTTATCTAATGTCTCCTGGGATGGTTTACTTGTAGCTAATTTTTGTTCATATTCCTTGCGGTAGGATTTAAGAAGATTTCTATGGGTTTTCATATGTAACCAATTCCAATTTCTTCTACGTCTTCTCACCTCTTCTTCAAGTACACAAGTATATGCGAAATGCCACCTAAATATAGAATAAGTTTTAAGTTGAAGTAAAAATATAAATAAATAACGACAATTACTATTGTTTTAAGGACAACAAAATAATTATACCATTCTTTGTAATGATTTTTATAAGAACTAAGTCTAGGCCGGTATTTTCTATATTTCACACCTCTCTGTTTATAATCCACTGTTTCTAGGAAACTCATTAGATCTTGATATTGTAATTTACTCAAGCCTTAAAAAAAAATAAATAAATGAGTTTTAATATTAACTTCAAAGATAGTGAATCCTAAAATACTGAATTGTTTTCATTATTCTTTAGAAATCTTTACTTACTAGCGGATAATTTTTGCAGTTCCATTTTCAATAAAATTTTTGGAACACGAAAATTCGTACCGTCAAATTCTGGTTTCATATTCATTCTTAATTTGGAAGTGGCATTAATTGGTCCTAAAACTGAATTATAATCAAGCATTAGTTGATTCAGTTTAAATGACAAGTTTGAAAGTTAAATAATGACTTAAGAATTTTAGCATAAAAAAACCTGCAGAAGAAGGCACATAAGGAAAAAAGAAGACAGAAAAATCACATAATTGTCTTAATACTTGTTATTAATTGTTTATCGCCAGTATGAGAATATTACCAATATCGAAGGCTCCTTTAATAAATTATATTTTATACTTATCGAAATCTTAGTTAGCAAAATTTACGTTAACAAAATAAGTTAGCCCTCTAGCTTTGCTTGCGAGTGGCCATGATTCGTAGGTTGCTGCGACGGTTTTGAAACAGCATTAGTTCAATGAGCCCGAAATGTTTGGTCAATTTATGTTTTCTACAATTTTCAAACCTTTCTGAAACCATTATTGTATAAAATATAAAGTTTGGTTTGGCTGCCTGTTGGCTGCTTTCCCAGCTGGTGACTTTTTGGTAGCTATACCAAAAAATGAGGAACTACAATATAAAGGAGACTTGGTAGCAAAGGTACTATCTAACCGCCGTGATCTATCGGCAGCTTGTCAACCACTACATTAAACAAAAATGCTATCAGGCCTTGGACTTTCACAGATTGTTGCTCCAATAGTTTAGTCTAAGTGAGGGCTCGCTAACTGATGGTCCGCGGCGAGATGCGAAGGCTATGTATTCGGCCCAAGGTGTGATAATTTCTTTTCTAATCAATACAATAAAATCAGATTTAGGGATTAAACCAGAAAAAAAAATCTACTATCATTCTACGACTATAATCTACAACACTATTTTTATCAGTCAAATTATGTATTTCATCACTCACACTGCGTTATGTGTCATATATACTCCCTGACAAAATTAACGCAACACTATGAATCTGTCATTGTAGAAGCCCAATCGCCGAAAGTTGTAGGAATTGAATATTGTATTACACTTGTTAGGAAGGTAGGTCTACTAACAGCCATAACATGCACTTTGATCAGTTATAACCGTTTTCATTATTTTATCCGTCGTAGCATGCATATTAGATTTATTCCTGACCGGTTTCGGATATTCATCCATCGTCAGAGCAAATTCACCAAGTTTGTGTTGAGAGTTCACTTCAACACAAACTTGGTGAATTTGCTCTGACGATGGATGAATATCCGAAACCGGTCAGGAATAAAACTAATAATATGCATGCTACGACGGATAAAATAATGGATGTTATCCAGCATTGCGGACCCAGCCACATTTTCAACAATATAACCGTTTTATTAAAAATAAGGTGCAAATTAAAAAAAAAGAAGATTATTTATTGTTATTGAAGATTTATTTTGTTTTCTTCATTCCTTATTCTGTGTTATTGTTAAAAGCTGTAATCAGCTCAAACGTTTCAGTACGGTTTAATTAAGTTATGTACACTTAATAAATGAGGCAGAGGCTTCTCGGCAATTACACTTCTAAATGAAGGACGGAATCTGCGTTATATGGCCAATGTTTTCCATGTACATCCAGCATTTCTCGGATGGCCAAAAGGTTTTGGGAGACAAATTTCATACGCAAGATGAAGAGGATTACATTTATTACGAGAGAGGACTATAACGAGTGCCCACTCTAAAATTTGGCCGCATAAGTTAGGAACCTACACATTTCCTCCAGGAAAGCATAAATCTACAGTTCGCCACAAAACCCCCCAAAAAATCTATTTTCTTGATCAAATATTTCAAATAAGAGTGAAAGATCAAACAATATCGTCGGAGCTGTTTTTGAGAAAATCGCGAAAAGCTGGGGGAAAAAAAAAATCATTCAGTAAAATCGCACTGCCGATTGATTGATTCTGGCTGAAATCTCGTGTCAGATGGGGTGGTAGTATATAAACAGAATGAACTTCCTGCGATTTTTCGCTTCACACACAGACCATGCTCTAAAAAAAAAAACTTTTTTCTAACTTAGCGGCCCTCCCTATACTCTCTGTGAAAACATTTCGAAAATTTGACTCGATTGCAATACTTCTAGGCGTTTACAATGTGCGTGTCATTGAGATGAATGCGAGGTGAGCTAGAAAAAAGAAGTTAAAGTCCCAACTAGTTTATATCCTGCAATTCTGTGTGTTTGTGTGAATGTGGTGGCTACTCACTTCTCCCCCCTAATTTGAATTAGACAATCCAAATATAATATGAGATTACTATTCTACCATTGCAAGACAGCAATAAGTTTAACTTAATACAAATGAATACTTACTGTATTTGTATTGTGATGGGGAAAATTCATTTGTACAAATACCATTTTGAAAAGGTTCCACTAGATTTTGTGTTAAATCAGAAGACAATAAAACACTTTTAGAATTCCAATATACGGCCAAGTTAGATATTGATAATTCCTAATAAAAATAAAAAAAGTTGAAACAAAATTATTTCTTGAGAACACCTTCCAAACAAACACCTTAATAAAAATTAATGAACACACTCTAAATACAAACATGAAAAATGCAAGATATATTGAATTTTTTCTTTTTTTTAGCACGTCTTTTACAAGACACCCATATTGCCAGGTTCCATTGTTCGAAAACTAACTTAATTAATTTAAAGATGATAAAACAATCCTTAATCCCCGTTTCGAGAA
The DNA here is from genome assembly GCA_011037195.1 of Triatoma infestans. Taxonomy (NCBI): domain Eukaryota; kingdom Metazoa; phylum Arthropoda; class Insecta; order Hemiptera; family Reduviidae; genus Triatoma; species Triatoma infestans. The sequence continues at coordinate 16,329 of JAAEAF010014379.1, read as the reverse complement.
ATGTTTTTACCGTTAGAAGAACTGAACAGATTTACCCAAAGCAAAAATCTTATTTATAATGCTGAATAGCAATGCCAATTACAACAATATCTATTTTATCAATAAGAAAAACAAAAAATACAAAAGCAATGATAAATAAATAAATAAATAAATAAAAATAAAATAAAAAGAGGTTATATAATTTGAATGATTACAATTTTAGCATCTTCTATGAATGCGAATTTGTAACTTTTCTAGATTAACATAATCTAGAAATTCTTTTGCTGCATCATGAATAGAAAGTGGTTTAGAAATTTTATTATTGTATTTGCCCTGAAATTTCTTAATTATTGTTCTGCATTAGCGAGGCTGTTAGAAGGTCCAGTAGGGTAAACTTTCCTAATTTAATCAATTTTACTTCGATGTTCCACCTACGGTTAAGGATGAATTTCGGATGGGTTGTTAAAGGTATTCTAGGTATCGCTTCTTCCACCGCTAAGTTTATTAGAAGTGAATTATCCATCATAGATTTTATTTAGGTTAAACCTATTATTTATTTCTGCTATAAATTTATCATTATTGATTTTCTGATAATTCCTTCAGTTTGTTTTCATTATTAGTTAAACATTTGCATTTATTCCAATACTGATTATAAAGCTTTTTATCGGTAACTTCTCAATTTACTGAATTAAACAAATTAAAATAAAAGTAAGGTCAACCGCCGATGTATGTTGAACATCGTTTAATAATTCTAGGTTTTTGAATTTCATCATTCATCCCACAAAACTTTTTCATTGCTATGTTATTAAAGAGTTGTTGTAAACTGGATTATCTAGCTGGCAGCCGTCCTCAGCAGGCTGAATTATTTCTAAGTTGTAGTTGTTTTCCTCAATCTTTGTTTAAACCATTTAAGGTTTAAAATCACTTCTTTAACCTCAAAATCCCTATATTTTGGTAACTGTTTAAATTGCCAGTGAATTTAATTCATTTTTACCAATAATTAAAGATTAAAAAAATTCTTTTAATGATTTGTTTTAAAAAAAATACCAAACAAAAAAATTATATTTAAAATATTATGCACAAAAATACAATTAAAAATGCAATAAAAAAGAAATTAAAAAAAAATTAGAGAGAGTATAGTAAATGAATATGGTATGTATGGTAAATTTCAATACATGGTAGTACACATAAACCTTGAATACAATTTTCACAGTAGTATCTTGACTCTTTTCTGTTCTATGACTTTCGACATACTACACAGGCCTTCCTTAGGTTTTTGGTTGTTCCTAAGTCAGGAATTAGCTTAGGAAAATGCATTTCTATTAGCATAAATGGGGCTAATTCCGACGGCCCAGTCCGGATGTTTTTCTTTCTTTATAGTGGTTCTCCAATATCTTTCTAATTAGAGAGTGATGAAATATAGCGAATGACATTTTTTTCTTAGTTGTATTTCTGTATAGAAGATAGGCATTTATGGTACATGGCATTCACACATGATGCCGAAGTAGAAGGTTGCGAAGCATCAGGTTCTTTTGATGTTGAAGGGCTAGGCTAGGCTGATCATGATCATCTTCTTCTTCTTCTTCTTCTTCTGAAGTAAATTCTTCTCCATGATCACCTTCAGTCAAAAGTTTCAAAACTTCTTCATCAGTTAATTTTTTATAAGCCATAATGTTTAACAAACTAAAGAAATAAACTAAAAATTTGACTGAATTAAACTAAACAAAGAAACCACTAAAACCAATATACTATCCCAACTTTTAAAAATAACAAAACACTTAAAAATTATGCAAATAAAACTAAAAGAAGGTCGTTTACATTCACGATCACTCCATACCAGACAAAAAATTATGTCTATTAAACTCACCTCTAATAAATTATTGAATGAGTTTTGATTAGTAAAATTAAATAGTGTATTTATATTTTGTCTACCCCTTATTTGTAGCAGAAGGTATATAAATAGGGAACAGATTAAGAGAGAGTGTTGTATTTAATGTTTGTACAGCAACTGTCTCAATGGGGCAAAGGTCGAGCATGTTGACAACTGAATCCTGCATAGAGTTATATAAAACTATACATAACCCCTCCCCACAGCATTCCTGTCTTTACGATTTACTATAATACTTAATTTATATTCAATATTTGATAGAAATCAACTATCATCAGCTAGCAGAGCTAAATGTGTTTCAGTTAAATTTAAAGAATTAATCATTTCTTCCCATTTTCCACTTGCAATGCGAGAATTATGTTGTATTATTTTTAATCCGTCATTAATTGTGATAAAAACTAGAAATAAGGTTAAATTGTGCCTCAGATTAAATGTTAATTATTTTTTTGTTTTTTTTTTTTTAAATTTTGATCTTACAGAATAATAATTTGGAAATTCTTAATAGATTGTATACTAGTTACAGTTGATTAGTATTTGTCTTTAAGTTTGTCTGTAATTTTAGAATTATCTATTTCTAGTTTGTATAGTGTGGCACCAATTAGATCCAAAAATTTTCCCTCATCTCTATTGCTCTGATTTCTCAAATTGTTTAATAATTTTGCAATTTCCAAAATGAATGTTTCATATTTACTAATTTTATATGGATTTGTTACAAAATGACAAGATATTATTTTCTTTATCTTATTTTCATTGTTTTACATATTTTTCCTCGATTTCAAATATATCAGGTTTTTGTTTTGTTTTGTTTTAAGGTTTTAAAGAAGATACTGTCTTTTGTTTATTAAAATTATTTTTTCAACCTTTTTTTGTATACGTAAACAGGTGTAACCTCTAATTCATGACTTTCTGGGAGTGTAAGGAAATCCGTTAAAATTTCAAAGGAGTTTAAAATTAGAAAACGCTGATTTTTAGGATATTTTGTATCTGACTCTGTTTAAGTGGCCGAGACGATATTGCTTTCTTAAGAACTTTTTTGTCTTTCTAATTCTAGAAATTCTTTATCATTAGTTTTGGGTGTGTCTTCATTCCACTTCCCCTTTGTTTATGCAATCTTCTTTAGAGTGTTTAACGTTTTCACATTTTGCATATCTTGGTTTACCCTTAAAAACTTTAATAAACATTAAAAAATTCTGGGAACAGTTCGGTGAGAATGAATTCAAAGTTACGGGGACTATGGTGTGGCTCTCTGGGGTATCCATACCTAAATTTACGAATGATATGCTTCAAGTGCTAGACATGTATTTGAAGAATTTACCCCTCTAACAGTGCCTATATTAATAGACTCTTTCAGCCTTATAAATTGTCAAAATGTATATATACATATATAAGCATCCGAAGTATTATATAAAATTCGTAGGTCCGGTAAACCGATTTTCTTTAAATTCGGAATTTTGTTTATATATTAAATTCTTATTAATAGAGAATAATAATGTCTATTTATAAAGTAGGCTGTAAGCTGTAATAATTATCGTAACTCAACAAAGTTAAGCAGTCTTATCAATAGACATTATTTTTGTACAATAAAATATTTTTCTCACCTTAAAAATTAGATTATCTGGATTAATATCTACAGGATCTCCCCAAGATGCAATGCTATGAATTTTTAAACTGTTTAATGTAATGCCAACAGAAAACGCTTTTCCTGGATGACTGTATTTATCTTCATATCTTATATGTATTTTCTCAATAGTGATCTGTACATTTTTAATTATCTGTGCGGAAAGTTTTTCAATAAATGTAACATTTTGTTTTGTTGTTTTATCTGTAATTAAATTCAAGAAATAGTGATTTATTTATTTATTTTTATTGATTAGTGCTATTATTATCTAAGTTTGTATGTATCATAAATTTCTTCCTTTTTGTTATTTCTGCTTGTTCATCCAACATCAAGGTTTAGATGTTGCTTTGCTGTATAGAAAATTGACTTTCTCTGTTAGAAGTTATTGATACAACAGATTTTGCTAGTTGTACTGTCAAATATAGAAGTCAACATTTCTATATATTAGCTATAAACTAACTCTGCATTGGATGAATTTCTAAAACAGGTCAGATATTGTAAAAACAACAAAGATAGCTTTGATAGAATAATCTCGATTACTGTCCAATTTCGAGACCATTCCTACTAATCTTCAGTTATCTAACCCACTAATTTTAAAGTTATGTTTAAAAAAAAGAAAAAGAAAATACCTTTCTCAGCTTCCAATCTTTTAGCATCCTCTACATTCTTTATCTCAGAATATTTAGTTTCTTGTAACCATTTTTCTTCTTTCGCAGCATCATATTTTATATCTTGATTAGGTACAGCTAAAAGATATAGTGTATCTACGGATGCTATTACTGGATCTGTGTACAGCCGTTTCCATGGTATTTTTAATGTAAGTTTTCCTATAAAAAAAAAATATATATATATATATTATAGAAAATAAGTAATGGCAAAGGTAGCTGTCCAGAGTAAGACCTTTTTTCTACTGCTAATCAAAATTCATATAAACACACTTTGATAAAAAATATCAGAAACTTCTAATATATAAACTTCAAATCTATGAGAAAAATACTGACTATGATAAGTACTTCCCAACACCTTGCAAGTATTTGGTCCCTACTGTACACATGATGGCCACTACTATTATACTGATAAATTTTTAGATAATATAAATTACAAATTGTAATCTCTATGCTGACACATTCAATGATATATACACACCATTGGAACTTCCTGAATAAATTTCATCGTTTCAAGTGAGTAGGAATATTGATCTCTTCATTTTAACCAAATTTCATTGCTCTAATTGCAAATAATGTGAATAATAAAATAAAAAGTCCCAATGGCTAATATATTAATGCCTCGTCTATTTTTAAAATATTTTGTTTTACTTCGCTTAAGACTTTCTCAAAACGGCAATTCAGAGCGAGATGCGGTTGGCTTTAAAATTAAATTCTGGCAAAACCAAAGACATTAGGGTGTACGAAGATATTGCAGAAAAGCTCGAATTGGAAAAGACTAATACAACTTTGGAGGTTGCTAACGGTGGTGACTGGAAAGATGTGAAGAAATAGCATTACACAGATCAATGTGATCTTTGTTCGGTTCTATTTTATATGTAAAAATAAGAACACATCTCACAAAACAAAACTTCGTATTTTCAGTATAAATTCAAATCAATCTTCCTGAAAGGCTGCACATTCTGAAAAGTAACAGAAAGACCTTTTGGCATCTCCAAGTCTTCATCCATCAATTTGTGTCAAATCCTCAATATTTGGTTGGTCAGACAATAAAAGCAATAAGGCACTAAGTAAAATTGAAAACTGCAAATAAAGGAAAGGAAGTGAAGATTGAGTCCTGCTTTGGCCCGCACAGAGCCAAAAGATCGATAGGTATACCGGCAGAAAAGGATCCGAATGAGATGGGGAAACTTGGAGAAACTCAAAATTTCTGTTGGTAATGTAGACAAAAACAAAGTTTTCTAGTATGTTCAAGAGAATTCCAAAAGAAACAACAAAATCTAAAGAGAAAATGAAAATATTTAAGTTACAAGGGTTCTTAGTTGCACTAAAAATGACCGGAAAATTACGAACTATTCATTAAATACTGTAAGACTTAAATAAAAAAGAAAGACTCAGATGCAAAAAAATATCCTTGGGGTATCCGAAGATTTTTCTGTAAGATGATTCATTGTTATTGTAGGAATGCCGACTATTAAAAGGTAGTATGCTACTGAGTAAAAGTCACCTTGCATTTTAGATAATTTTGGCAGCAACGAAGACAACAGCCAAGTTATTATCAATAGACAAGCTCTTTACTTCGTTACGGTTTACTTATAGGCTTTCCCGCAGTGAAATAGATATCGCCTAAAGATTATTTGAATAAAGAATAAAATATTTTAAACTATCATAAAATTCTATTAATTATTATATTTTAAAATTTGAGCATCTCGAGAGTTGATATCTTGAACGAGAGTTGATATCTAACAGTGTTCTGGCTACCAACCTATAGCTATATCCTGCAGCAATGACCGAATCTCTAGAAAATGCTAAGGTTACATAGACAACCATTTTCATCAAGAGCTTGGTAAGAGGAAAACATCTTAAATATGAGTATTAGCGCAGGGACTTATATGAAGCACAGACACTGATCTTTTAAACTGAAGTAGACAAGTATGGCGCTTAATTTCCTGATTTCTTTAAGGTTCTAAACTGTGAAAAGATATCACAGGGTGTGCGTCTTTGAACATAGCACCTAGCTTGTGAATGAATATATTTTGGCGTTTTTATATCAACTCTCATTGGTCATTCACTTTTTATTTTAATAAATGAATCCTACTGATTACTTTTTCTATTAATATATTCAATAGAAATGTATTTTCTGTTTGTTTTTCTCTAAAAATCGCTTTCATTTCACAAACAATTGCATAAAATGGTTAAGGTTAAATATAAAGCTAAAATAGGAGAAACAGTAAATTATTGTTAATTTAAACAGAAATATTTACATAAACAATATTTTATTAAATGATTATCTTTGGGAATAATCTCAATACTTTTATGTTATTAATTCAATGGAGAAATTTTACACAAATTATTCAACAAATTTATTCTATAAAAAAAAAACTAAAACAATTGTTTGAACACCTTCATACAACTGAGGTAATTTATTATTCATATATGAAATTACTTTCACTTTTTCTTAGAATTTTATTCCTATAATGAATTCATTATATAATCATAAACTTCTAGTTTAATTAAGAGGTAATTTACGAAAATCTACATTATTTTTAATATATCCATATTATTACAAAATTTTTTTATAAAAATTACAAATGTCGACTCGGTCAATGAACCAAAACATGTCCCTGACCTAAACTCCGAAGGTATTGTATAGCCGTAATCAGTTTTTAAGGAGTGGTGTTTAGCATTCATTCCACTGAAATTTTAATACAATTATTAATAAATAATTCAACTATTTAAAAAAAAATAATAATTTTCAAGTAATTTTATCAAACTGTCATAATTTATCGCATCAAATATTATTACATGTGCCTTTGATATGGGCTTGCGTTGCAACAAGTTATTATATAAAAGTAAACTTGCATGTTCTATGCTAACCTAAAATAAAGTAGAAAAATCATTTGATTATTTTACTTTCTTTTACCGTTATAAGAGTAACTTGCTTTCTCTTCCTGTGAACTTGTAGAAAGCTGGAAATTGATATTCCATTAGGTGCTATTAGCGGTGTTTCTGAAACCGAGGCTATGGACTTGGTGTTTTCGGTTATTCCTAATTTTCTCAAAAACAACTCTAGCGATCTTCTATAAACATGGCGTTAACTTCACACGTATAGGTCTTTCACTTTTGTTTGAAACATTTTTCAAGAAAACTTGATATTGTGAGGTGTTTCTTTAAGCTTTCCTCTGGAATGCTACTTCAGTTCAATGAGTGTTCTTTCAACCATATAATATTGAGGTTCATTAATTGCAGTGCTAGAATTAGAAGGTTTAAAAAAAGGAATTGGGAGTGCGACTTTACCTACAGTTTTCTGGAGTTGTTCGTTGTTTTTTTTTTTTTTGAAAATATTTCAAATGATTTTCTTTAAACTTGGAATGCTAACCCCATATAAACGGGCCACTTTTGAAATAATTCTTAAACGAAGAAGGATGTCAAAAAAGTGAACATAACGTTTGTTGAAGTACGTATTTGCGCTCTAGTTTATGATGGTGTTAATGTTATTTGATTTTATTGCCGCCTTACACCTTAAATCAGTGATTAAAAGTGACAGTTTTCTTTTCACCCCCACTTTTACCACTCATTAAGATTAAATTTTTGTCGTTTTTTTCCTATTTCTTTGTTTCATATACTAAAATTAAAAGCGAAGATTTAACCCATCGCCAGATTTCGATAGAATGAATGCTAAGCTAAACACCATTCCTTGAAACAGATTACGGCTATACAATATCTTCGGAGTTTAGGACAGGGGCATAATTTTGGTTCGCTGACTGAGTCGCGAGTTTTAATTTTATAAAAACTTTGTAACAATATAGATATATTAAAAATAATGTAGATTTTCGTAAATTACCTCTTAATTAAACTACAATTTGTGTTTCTATTGGGGATTTGATTACGAATATATCTCATTTATTAGAAATTTAATAGAATATCCATTTTACTTTGAGGTTATGCCAAACAAAGAAATAGGAAAAAAAAAACGATGAAAATTTAATATTAATGAGTGAATATCTCGGCAACGGTTTGAAATATTGAAGTGAAATTAACGGCATTATTCTTCATTTTTTTTAGTAGTTTTCAAAAAGTGGAATCGTCACTTTCAATCACTGATTTAAGGTGTAGGACGGCAATAAAATCAAATAACATTAACACCATCATAAACTAGAGCGCAAATACTTCAACAAACGTTATGTTCACTTTTATGAATGTTTAAGAGTTATTTCAAAAGTGGCCCACTTAAATGGGACACCCTATATATTACTCCAACCACCAATCATGGCTATTTGAAACATTTTCCCAAAAAAGTGATTTTATACAGTGCTGGAGGAATTGAAATTAGATTAGAAGGGAGAACCCTAAATTTTAGTCATTTAGTTGAGGATTTACAAAGGCGCTGTCTTTTGGTCTACAATAAGCCTTCAAAATCAATGAACGGGATTTTTAGTGTAAAGAAATCATTGCAATTTATTTATTTTGTTTTAAGTTTTAAGCGAATATCTGAAGCCATTGGCACCCGAAGCTAACTAGCACACTGCCGGCCTCCAGGCAGTGAACTCTTGTTAAGGACAACTCGTTAATCACTGAAGCGAGCTTATTTTTCTTATTGTAGGATGCTTTATTATTGCCCTGTAGCTGAAAATTTTAAATACATAATAATAATAATAATAATAATAATAATAACAACAACAAAGATTATTATCAATAAAAATTTCTTAAATCTCTTAACTGTTTCGTCATTAAGTTAAAAATGACAGCCTAATCAATTTGACGAACTATTTTTACAAATTAGTAAACAAATAAGTTTCTCCTATGAAAGTTTCTGCTTTTAATACTTTTTTTAAAAGCCATTAGTTGTGTAGAACAAGTTTTGAAGTGTGCCTCTATGAATGTTCAAGACCCTTCTACAACAGTATGAGTTCTTTCACTGCCATGACATCATATTCAACTTTGGTTTGGAATTGCAACATAAGCTGATGCAACATTCCATCTGAATGCTGAATGTCATAAGTTCATTTAAAAATTAGATTTGACTAATAGAAACGTCTTATAAAATATGATAGTCTATATATTTTGTATTAATATAAAAAAAAAAATCATCCATTCCTGCAAAGTGTTTCCTAAATAGTTACCAATCTCAATTCAAACTTCCTATAAAATTTTAACCTCTAAAAATCTAAGACTTCGCAATTCAGTCATACATGTACCTATAAAGTTATTACATTTCACAAATGGGCATTTGTTTAAAAAAATCATAGGACATTACTAACAACATAATGTTTTCCAATAGTGGGGACTACCATATTCTTTATACTTACCAAGTCGACCAAAGAGTGTCTTCACCGGTAAATCTAATTCATCCAAAGCACTCTGCTTTAGGATTAAATCATCAAGAACGACATCACCTACAAAAAAAAAAAACATGTTTAACAAATGAAATAAATGCTGTTAAATAAAGTAAATACTGCATCAATCTATTATTAATTTAAATATAATAAATAAAGTTTTAATAATGCTATTGAGAATATCCAAAATCCATAATTTCAACATACTTATCACTCAAATTATTATAATTATTGTTCACATTTTTCTAGTACATATTATGCAACGTTGTTGAAAATGCTAACAGTAATATCGCGAAAATGGAGTTTATGTTCGCTAACACCATTATATAGGCTTCAAAACTTTTGCAGCATAGACGAGATTCTTGATGGGTAGAAAACTGCATGTGATCTTTGTCAGAATTTCAGAGGTCGCAGAATATCGACCATTTAACAGTTGTGCGACATTCGTTTCATCAAAGTGGGATGGACAACTGGACATACAGGTGTTCCGTAAAAGAAAACGAATAAAACAAAACAAAACAAAGCAAAAAATAAGAATGCCCTGACTTTGCAAGCTATTTGAAGAACTCAAACTGTTGATCAAGATAACCTACGATAGAACGAACAGTTTTGCAGTTTAAAACAAGAGTTTCATAGAATGATCGTATATCTTAGTAACAGTAATTTGAAATGAGTTTATATATCAGAGACATTTTCCGTGGTAGCCTGCTTCGTTTTGTGGTCATCGACCGGTTTCGGGCGTTCGCCCATCTTCAGGATGCGTTTTTCAGACAGTGTGCCAACACAGACTCGTACAGAGACTTAGCTTCACACTAACTCCTAACTAACTAACTAACTAACTAACTTAGAGTTTATATATCTCTAAGAATTTTGATTTTAAGTAACAAAAATATTATAAAATTAATTAAAAAAAAAGATATTATGTTAATATTATGACAAACAATTGCATATAAAATAAAATATATTTTGAAACAAGATATTTTCCCAGCACTTTCAAAATCATAGTTTAGACACAATGGAGTCCCATGTAATTATGAAATACATGAGATTTTCAAGTAACTTTTCAAATTATTAGTGGAAAAATAAATATAATTGGCGTCAAGGAGAAATCCTAGTAGAGAGAGAGAACTTATTCAAAACAACAGTGGGCAAACTCCGGACCTCGGGACCAAATCTATAAAAGAAATTGTTATTTTTTTATTGGGTTGGGAACACAATACAACTTAATAACACTGAATAAGAACAAAAATTCTTCAATAAAATAGCTCTTAATTTAATAAAAAAAGTAACAAGATATTTCAAAGAAATTTTTATATAAAAAAGAAAATTTAAACAATAAAAAAATTAAACGTACGCCTATAAGTAGCCATTAACTAACCGTCAACTTTATATATTATATCTTAAGCAAGTTTGTGAGTAAATAAAAAAAAGTAAATCATTTTCACACTTTACGTTGTCAATCGTTGATCTGTTGCCCGTGTAGAAGATCCGTGTTTTGTTTCAGTACTGTAATGCTAAGTGTCCACTAGAGACAAAATAGTCTCGAGGCTAGACTCACAAATGGATAAGGGTTGAGAGCAGTCTCTGTCAGCAGTAACTGTCACAAATGGACATATTCATTCCTACTCTCGTCACTCAGTCTCCAGTCTTCCGTCAGTGCTGGAAGATTTTTCTCAGCTCTCGGAGACTTGATTTCATTCATGTGGGTATTTTTCATTTTTATTTAGGAATTCTATGTTTTAATTTCATTTTTATTTGTATTTTGGTTAATTCTTTTTTTTTTAATCCATAATAGAGCTCGTCTTGTAGGTCTAACGCCTCTCAGTGGAATGAGGCTCCCGCCCCCCCGTTTCTAATCTAATTCTTTTTTAACCTTCCAATAGGCCGCATACAAATGAGACATGAAAAGATGCATGGTATCAAGTAATTTCAAGCGATGATATTCAGTTAATTCCAAATTTTGCAAATACAGGTGTATGTTAAAAAATAGAAAACGCACTATTATGAATTTCGATGTTTATTTTTGTAAATAAAACACAAACACACAACAAAAAACAAAAGATGAGAAAAAGAACAATTTTTTCTGTTCAATTTTACTCTCACAGATTTAAGTTCAAATACGTAAACAAACGAACTACTCTGAACATAATTTTGTAACCAAACTCTATTGTACAGGCGACTGCCTCAAATAATTATAAAGAAAAAAAAAAGGGCCTGACGCGAATCCATTAAGAAAGAAAAGATAAAAATAAACAAACTGCGATCAAATCACACAACTGAGTGCGAGTAGACTCTCATGTGGACACGAAATGTTCCTGGTCTCCAAGACTGCAGTGACTGTCGTGTCTCTGAAAATTGTCTCAAAGTGATTTCAAATGGGCAACACCCTGAGACTGATCTCGAGACTTTGTCACAAGTGGACACTTAGCATTATAGAGTTTATGCATATTGTTCTTTTTTTTTTTAATAGAATTCAGCTAAAATCATCTAGTTTATGTTAAAAATGTCCTAGAAAGTTTCAAATGGAATTTTTGGAAAAAATAAATTAATATATATCATCTTTATAAAAATGTATGCACTATTAAGGAATTTCCGAATATAACTGAGCCTTAATGATCATTCGTGGATATTCCATGACTGTTGCTCGGTATTTGGCGGATGTACTGCAAGAACATGTGGTCTTTATCAAGCCGGAGATAGATGAGGATTTTGTGCTAATGCACGATTAACGCTCGTCCACATAGAGCCCACATAATGCAGGCCTTTCTTAATAATCATAATATTGACTTCCTAAACTGGCCTGCCTAAACTTGACTTCCTAAACTGGGATCCTCTGATTAAATCCCATAGAGCAACTGTGAGATATGCTTGGAAGACGATAAGAGATCGGAGAGCCCTTTCTAGGACGCATCAGGAGCTAGACGTGACGCACCTCAAGACGAATGCGCTCTAATCTCACAAAATGAAATTTTTCGCTTGATTCAGAGCTGTGCCGAGACGCCTATAAGAAGCTGTGATAAAGGCAAAAGAGGTAATACTCGGTATTAGTATCATTCCATTAAAAAATGATCTAAAATTAAATTAAAAAACCGGTAAATAAAATTTTCCAGATTCACTTTTTTTTTTAATTAATTATTTTAAATTTCCCGTATAATCCGATTTATTTGTTTTATTTTTAAAATCAGTTAACCTATAAACATTATGACCGATAGAAATTGAAAATTATACATAGAAATCCGGTGTACCTTTTGTGACGTTTTTGAGCATGTACGGTTTTTCTACAGGCAGGGAGCTGGCCCACCGTGCAACTCCCAAAACCCTGAAGGACCTGGTTCCTTTTTTTTCGGGGAGGATCCCCTAGATAGGCTGCCTTCACTATGGCTCTCAGAGATCTATCTCCCCTTGTTGGCAGAGCTTATTTGATGGCGGCTCTTATTCGCCATATCGCAGTGGAGACGTCAAGAACTTCGCCACAGGACGTCCCACCATACCCTCATCCACTGCTACCTCATGATCCGGGACCACTTATTTGGATAATTCCTTATTCGTGGCTAACCTATATATATAGATGAACGTGATAGAGATGGACTACTGGAGACGATGTGTTCAAAAAACCAGAATGGATAAGGTAAGGAATATAGAGATAAGGAAGAAAATGGAAATAAATGAAACAGTTGAGGAAAAAGAATAAATAAAAGAAAATTGGTGTGGTATGGACATCTCAGAAGGATGCCTCCGGAAAGATGGCCATAGAGGATTAGAGGATGGATCCCTCAGAGGAACAGAAGAAGAGGCAGACCGGCAAGAAGATGGGAGGAGGAGATAGAGGAGGAGGTGGCCAGTAAGGGTCTGAGGGATGGAGATTGGAGAGTCAGGAAGAGATGGAGAGAGGAAGTGACCTGACGGCAACCCAAATGAAGGGAGACGCCGGTTAAGTAAGTAAGTAAGTACATGGAAATAGTAAATTTTTCAAGTGGCCGGCATTTTTTGCCGGTGAGTGTATGTGTTGGTACAATATATTCGGATTATATATTCTTTAGATTATAGATTCTTTATTTGGCTCCAAGTATAGATTGGAAACAAATATTCTCAAAAATTAAATACCTCAAATCCAAGTATTATAGAAGCAGAAGTGATGATATTAGTTAGGTGAACAATTTGCGATTAAGTACAACAGGAATTCAAAAGCAGCCATTGACTTATTATTCAAATCTGTGCAGCAAAAATTTTGCCAATATCTGACTTTATGAAATGCAATATACGATGCAGCTTCTTATTACAGCTATATCGATAAATATTTTAAATGTCTTTCTTCTTACATTTTTCTTGATTTTCATTGATTTCCATTATTTTGTGTTAATTAAAGAAAAAAAAAAATAATTTAGTCTATATTTATTATAAAAATAATAAATGTAATATATTAACAACTTTTACTAAAAAAGTGACGATTAACTAATACGGCCCGCGGACGAAACTTGGAATTCATTCGGCTTCTTATAATAACAGGTTGCCCCATTCCTGATTTAGACGATTATTAGAGATGTTTCGTATAAAACACTTTTTTTTTTCTTTTTTTTTTACATTCTCTTAACTGGTCTTAGTGGAAGTATTGTAATCATGTCAATTTTACGAAATCGAGTTTTCACCGGAAATATCCGCAGTCCAAAAAAGTCTGTCTCAAAAATGAAAAAAATCGCAGAATGTTCAAACTTAATATTTTGTTAAAGTGCTACTACCAGGAAACTTGAAAATAAGTTTTTCGCAAAAATCGTTCAACCGGAAGTACCACTTTACTGAATTTTTTTTTTTTAAGTTTTTTATGATTTTCTCGAAAATGGCTCCAAAGATTTTCTTTGAACTTAGTATAACAACTACACATATATGATGAGCTACAACTTTTATTTGATACATTTCATGTTAAAATCATTTAAGTGGGTTTTTGAGGAGGGTTGGGGGTTATGTATTCCTTCAAAGAGCTATCCATAGTTGATTATACAATTCTACATCTAAAACAAAATATTTTAAAATAAATAGATTGCTAAAATTCTGGGTTTTAAGGAAATCAGTAAACCGGATGTGCGTAACAGTTTTTGCGATTTTTTTCATAAAAACACTGACGAATTTCGTTATACTAACTGTATAATTTATCAATACCAATTTGTAATATGCAGTAAGAGAAAGTTGTATAAGTGTGCCACACCAGATTTTTTTTAATTAAATACTCAACCGTTAAAAAAAAAAAAAAAAAAACTCAATTTATTTTCTTCTTTTTTTTAAAGAAAAAACTGAAAGTTAAAAAAACTAAGACTGTTAATATTCAATTTAGAAAAGTTGTTCGAAAAGTTTTGTTAGTGGGCCAAGAGTTAAATGACCAAAACTGGCGGGCGACACTATGACGACGGCTAGGCGAGTTTTAGAAAGAGGAGACTGTCCTAAGTATTATTTCGTTGAAAATCAAAGGGTACGGGGTACTCAGTATTTAGAATTTTAAATTATATTTTTTTTTTATTAATCTATTTTATAAAGTTGCGAACAATAGAATAGTTAATTAAAATTTTTCTCTCTGAGATACTATAGAATATCAAGTTCGAATATTGTTTGATTTTGAATTATACAGACCACTTTTTGTCAAGCTCAGGAGACCACAGAATATGTATTTATGTTGAAAACTTTGAAAATTTGTCACTATTGTAAGACTCTCTCTAAAAACCATTTTACTTCCGATTATTTGATCACTTTCTTTGCACAGGTAAGGGAAATAATCAAGTCGTACCAGATTTTCGAAATTAACTTTACTTTTTCGGAGATCCCGGGAGTATGAAAAAAATTGTTTTAAAAATTATGTTTTATGTGAACAATTTTCATGTACTTCACATATAACTCCACATATATTCAATCCTCAAGGCATGTCCATCGGATCAATAGATACGACTTAACTGAATGTTTCACTTTACTTGCAGCTAAGAGATTTATATAAAAGACATGCCAGGAGCTAAGAGATTTATATAACATATAAGCCAGCGGGACTTGAAGTATCATCTTCTCACTTTGAGTAGGATTCACTTGAATGTCCTAGACTGGTATTGACTAACAATCTCAATAGCCAGTCATTTACATAAAATAGACAGGACATCTGCCTGAATTTCTTCTCTTGGCATCTCCTCTCCCCAGAATTGTGACGTGGGAAACGGTGTACCACTATTACTAAGTCAATGTCCCCTTTTCTTCATCAATTCTAGTTTCCACATATCTGGGAGAGCAACACTTTTAAGGGAATGGCTTGGAGGAGTATGCGAGTTTAAGAATATCTTAAGATATTGTATTCAGACCGGCTTTTAGAGGATTCTTAGGAGTAGCTTCTTTTTTTTTGGTGGGGGATAGGAGCCATTTGACTAAGGTCCCGCTCCTTCGGCCACCGACTGATGATGATGATAAAAATACCTCCAATCTATGGCGCAACAGCCCATGAAGGGCCAAGGCTTGCAAGTCGGCGATTTGAATAGAGGGGCGGTGGGAAGCACGCCGCAGTTCCCACGCCGTTTAGTTCCGGCCTTCGCTACCTAGGGCGCTACTAACTGTAGCTCCCACTTTTTATCACGATGCATGGTCCACACCGACATTTGCCCTCACGGGAATCGAACCTTGAATTCTCGCACGAAAGGCGAGTGCGCTAGCCTATAATAATAATTATTATTATTATTTATAACTGCATTATTTATAATAATAATAACTGCTTTGTGTTTTCTTTTATAGGCTGTTTAATATTTCCTTATCGTTATGATGGGTCAATTTGAATTCCAATAAATTCTGAACCAATTTTACAGCCTGAAGTTTTATTATATA